>PVLC010015119.1:0-37718 GCA_004027655.1 Graphiurus murinus
AAAAAAAAAAAAAAAAAAATTTAATATATAATGTGTTACTACCTATCTAAATACTTTGTCTTCTTGATTTTTTAAAATCCATTTGAAAACTGGTTTCTGATAATTAATTACCTAGGATGACTACCTGGGTAGTTTAGAACCAAGTTATAGTTATAGTACATTCTAATGCACAAATAGGGGAGCACATCAGGATAACATTTGAAAGCTATAATTTATAAAGTTTTCTAGAGGGCAAAACACATTTCCTTAGCACTTTTAAAGGTGACTATGAAGTTTTGTTTTTTGTGGTGCCTTTTTGCAAAAACAATAGGTTTGCTTATCACATTTTGTTTAAAACAATATAGTCAAATACATTAGGGTTTTAATTTGGTTACCATAGGAAGAGTAATTTGGTTATTAGTCATGGTGGGGCATGGCTATCCAAATTAGGCTCTTTTGAAGCCATTTTATTTTACATAAAGCTACATTACAAAAGGAGAACAAATAACAAAATAAAAATCTTAATATATTTTTATGTATTTGCATCATAGTTTTAAATAAAGTTAGGTGTCACATATGGCTTCCTACTTCTGTTGATTACATAGCACCCACATATTGACTTCAAATGGTTAGAGAGAATCCACCAAGTCATCATCAGTCCATTCTTCCTAAGAAAGAAAAAAGATGGAAGGATAACATATTGAAGCATGATCCATGTTGGTTACCTCCCTGCCTCACTTAAGAAAAATGTCTTTTACCTATGCTTATTGACAGAAGATAGACAAAGCAGGGAAATTCAGAGAGGCGTAACCTTAAATACTGGCCCAGTCTCACCAGATTACTCCAGTTAGGAATAAAGACTACAGTTGTACCTTCTGCCTCTGATTAGTTTTTTTTACCTCTAACTTGCCGGGTACAATTTTAAAGGAAGTGGGCAAGGGAAGAATCCTTGGAGAATAAAATAAAAACCTAGCATGTATGTTAATTCCTGCTGTCTTCTAAGAACATAGGAAGGATTCTTCATCAAGTAATCTAAGACTGCTTTAGAACAGTAAGACAGAAGCAAATAAAGCAAAAAAACCTTTAGAGAAGTATGCAAAAAGGAAGACTTAGAAAACCCTACCATACTCTGAAACAATAAATCTTAACTCTATTAAGCTATGATGTGTAACAAAAATGACTTAAAAGTTTACTTTTGGGGTAAACATACCTCCTCATGTTTGGATTTCTTTGATACATAATCATCATCTTCATAGCCTTTCCTCTTCTTCCTATAATTAAGTATCAATAAGCAGCCTGGCACTGGCAAAAGAAACTATAAAATATTTAGGAATAAAGGAGCAAGGGTAATCTGAGATACTACAAATCTACTGAAAAATGAGGCCTGCATAAGTGGAAAGAGATGAAGAGTTTTGGATATGGAGACAATACTTCTTAAATTGTTTAAGTTCAGTGCAATTCTAATTAAAATCCCAATAAAATTTTTCTTGGAATTTGTCACATCTAATACTGACTGGGGAAAGATTATAAAAGTGAATCTGAGTGAAATAGCAAAGAGAATATGAAAAAGAACAATGTTGGAGGATCTTGTTATAAAAGCACACTATTTAAAAGTTTGCTATTAACAATTACAAATCAATGATTAGAGTTGATACACGGGAAATAACTATGTATGCAGAAGAATTTAATCTGTGATTAAAAGTATTTCAATTAACAGAAAAACATGAAATATTCCAAAGCTATCTGAGAAAAATTGGTATTTGGAAAAAAAATTACCTGACCAAATTCACCTAAGTGGTTTTAGCAGCTAGGAAAAAGCAAACTATTAAAGAAAAGGCATTCAGATGTAAAAGTTTAAAGAAAAAGAATTCTTATATAGAAAAAGGTGTGAAAAAATAGAATAGCTAAGTTATCCAATATAAAAAGATGAGTATGTAGAATTTACAAAGGACTACAAGAAATGCTAGAAAACTGGTCAAGGGTTATAAATAACTAATGTGGAAGAAATAAAAGTGTTACAGATGGAAATCAATGCCTTATGGCACTCAGGGAAATTAAAATACCATATAAGTTTTTTTCACCCAGGTTGATAATGATTAATATTAATTGTTGTACAATGTGTTAAGACATTAATACAAAGGAAAAACAAAAATACTTATACCTTGCATGTATATATATATATATATATATGCACACCCGAAAATGATGGCAAAGGTAAATAACAACTGATCAGCTACTTCTGAGGTCTCAATTGAGATTTGGGTTTTGGTCAAAGGGAACTTTGGTTTTACCTGTATTGACTTCCTTTATGCCAATACAGTTCTTATATAATGAAATAAAGAATTTTAAACCTAAGGAAAAGAAGTATTTTGTCTTAAAAGTAGGGCTATTCATAGTGCAATGAGATAAATAGTACAGAAATTGTATATTTAATTTTATAGCAATTTGACAATAATTACTGTTAAATTTAATAAAATTTGAACTTAATTTGTCTCATTTCATTTTTCTAAGTAAATCATCTTTATTGTGTCTTACCAAGGGTATTTCTTTAATGAATTTTTAAAACAAGTTCTTCACAGACAATTTGAGAAACACTCAAGCATAGCTATGTAGAATTTGCTTGTCAGAATACAAAGCAAATAGTAACTTGGGATAAAAGTAAACTCCAGCAATTAGGAATTTTGGATTATGTCCCATTCAGTTAGCCAGCAAGGATAGAATTAAGAGTTCAATAGTCTAATGAAGAAGTGATAAACTTTGTTTAAAGGGCAAAATAGCAAATATTTTAGGCCTTGTAGGCTATATTCAGTTTGTTACAACTATTTAACTTTCAGGCTGTGACATGAAAACAGCTAAAATAATATGTAAACTAATGGGTATTCAATGTTAAATTTATTTCTAAAAAAGAGTGGGTGCCAGATTTGGCTAGTGGGCCACAGTCTGCCAACCCCTGGTTTATGCCCATTTCAAAATCAATTTGAGAATACTATGAACACTGCAGTACTTTCTTTTTTAAGTACATTTTCATTCAAGTCAGCATTTCTTCTCTATAACCTTCTAACATTTATTATTTACTACTGAAATCTACCAATTTCAAGTTTTATGCTAAGTAGTACTTTGAGGTTATGATTATAATAAAACAGTTCTATAATTTATACACTTCATATATTCCCATACTATAACTATACAGCTAAGGAATTCTGAGTCCTGTGTTTGAAGTTCTGAAGGACTTGGAATGCTGTTCTGGATTCTCATACATATCTATCAGCATATATTCACCAAGTACAAAGATCAAAATATCTTGAATGCATCACAACTATAAGATGTTACAACTCCCAATAAATTTTAACAAAGGGAGAAAAACTTTGTACTCAGAATTCATGCCACAGAAAATACAAAATGTTATCCTCATTAGTGCAAATTTTATGGTGAATTTCACATTAACCTACAAATTGAGACATTAAGGATATTCCTATTGCTACAAGAAGGTATCTTAACAGCACATTTTCCTATCTAGTTAATAGAAGTCTGGAACAGTATATTTATTCCTCTGACAAAATTAGATTTGTAGACACAACAGAGACTAAACTGGCAAGACTATGACCCAAAAAATCCTACAAGGAGGACCAGAACAGGAAAGGTCCTACAAGCCAAAGAACCTATTAGTAATGGCAGAATCAAAACCATCTAATGAAAGCCAATCTTATGTTTAATTCCATTAGAAATATACACTCAATTTTTAAAAATCTGGTTGAATACATGTTTTCCAGAAGAATAAACTTTTTTTTTGAAGTACCGGGGATTAAACCTAGGGATATTCTACCTCTGAGCTACGGCCGCAGCCCTATTTTATTTATTATTTGGAAATAGGGTCTCACTAAGTTGCTGAGGCTGATCACGATCCTGCGATCCTCCTGTCTCAGCATCTCCAACTACTAGGATTACAAGCATGCTCTACCTTGTCCAGCAGAAGAGTAAACTTTTACCAATGAAATGATTTCAAGACCAGCTGGACTGGATACTTGTTATAACTACTTCTGAATAACTGTCACATGTACTTACGTAATTACAGTAAGTGCAAGCTCAGCAGAATGACATCTTTCCAACTTCTGTTTTAGAATAGCAACTTCTTCAGATCGGGGTGGTTCATACTTTTTTACTAAGTTTCTCATGCCTGTGTGGAGATAGAAAGGACTTACACTGAATAAAATGCCTTGTTCTCATAGTAAAGGAAGCCAGATGATAATTTCCATCTCATTATAGGAAAGTACAAACCCCACCCCTCAAAAACATGAGTTGACATGTTTATTCAAATCAAGATTTATGTTATTCTGGATTAAAATAAAAGAAGCACCATACTTGTGATTATTACTGCCCTGTGTCACATTCCATTGAAAGCATAAAGATAAGCATGCTATATAATATAGACAGTAAAAATTTTTTGCAAATATGACCACACTTTTTGCTTTAGCATTTCACTTTAAAAATCTACATAATTTGGTGAATGCTTTATTCTCTGCCACTGACCATATTCATAACATTATATCCTACAGAGAGTGGGCCAAGAATGTATTTCTTGTTTACAAAAGAAACAGTAACATTTAAGAAAGGGGGAATGTTTAGTATAGTAAAAACATCTCAGTAATTATCTGAAACAAACTGTAAATCCTATATAAAAATCTCCTTTAGGTTAAAAGCATACTACTATATCAGTAACTTGATGACTGCAAAAAAAATTCTCTGGCTGATTTTATTACTCAACTATGATAAACCAAAGAAGATAAATCTCAAGATTTATTAGGGAATGAGAGATCTAGGACTTATTAGATAGCCATGTGCTCCAAATGGGTTACGGACTTATTTCATAAAGCAAACAAAGCAGCGTTCTCAACTGAATAGTATTTGTGTGCCACATCTGCAGGACAATATTTGTGTTCCAGGAACTTATGAGTAAACACCATTAAAACAAAGTATAAGTAGAGAAAGATAAAAATAGAAATTGGTCATAATACTAAGTTTTAAATATATACAGTGGATTATCTTTAAGGCTCCTTTCTACCTTCTCTGATCGTAGTATCTATGGCCAATCACAATTAGCTTTCAAAGTGAACCCTCTGGTGGTAAAAATGAAGACCCACAGTTTATGACCCATCTCAAATTCATCATTCTCAAAAGCAAGCCCTCAAGATCAAGCAGAAAATGAAGAAATAAAAACCATATACTCTAAAGCACCCTAGCTTTAAAAATTAACATGAAAATGTATACCAGTTTACTACTGACAAAAAACAAGGTCTGTAGTCTTGCATTTTATTGATTTATTTAATATTTAATTGATTTACAAGTTTAATATGAATAGGCACCAAAAGGATTGGAAACACAACTGGCTTTTGACTGGCTTTTAACCCAGTAAACATCAGTATGTCACAGGCAAGAGTTAAGAATATGGAGTACTGGCTGATCTAAGCCAGTTAGTTAAGCAGGGATTCTACTCAGTCTAAATTTAAGGCAAGGTTTCTCAACACCAGCACTAATGACATGTTGGGCTGTATCTTTGTTGTAAGGGATATACTAGTTTCCTGAGTGTGCTATTAAAATTATCATAAACCTGGTGTTCTAAAACAACCAAATTGTATTCTCTCGAAGTTTTGGAACCCAGGAGTCCAAAATCAGTTTTACTAGGCAAAAATCAAGGTATTGGCAGGGCCACTATCTCTCTGGAAGTTCTAGTGAAAAATCCTTACCTTACCCTTCTGATGGTTGCCAGCATCCTTTGGCTACATCACCCAATTTTCAAAGCCAGCATCGTCAAATCTCTCTGCTATCTTATAACATAGCTATCCCTGGATATGTCAATTTCTTTCTACCTTTCTTTCATAAGAACCCTATTATTTCATTTAGTCCTTATTTCTATAATTCAAGTTAATGCCACCATCTCTAGATCCTCTGAAACCCCTCCATCTTTTCTTTTTTTTTTTTAATAATTTTTGCCATATAAGGCAATATCAATAGTGTCCAAGGAATAGGACATGGATCTCTTATGGAACTATTTTTTAGCCTCCCATAGGGATTGTCCAGTGCATTGCAGGATGCTTAGCAGCATTCTTACCTCCACCTGCTAGATGCTGGTAGAAGCCACTACACTCAAGTTTTGAGAGCCAACAATGTCTCCAGATACTACAAAGGTTGGCTCTGGTTGAGAACCACGCCCTTTCCATTACTCATATATGTGTATACTTTAAAAAGATCTTGTTTTGACTAAGTCCTTTCTACATCTGATTTCCACTCTCTTGATATATGTGTGAAAGACTACTTCCTTCCAAGTAACTTTCACTTGTTCTCTACCAAAGTATTTTACTGTTTCCATAATAAATCAAAAAAAGTAAATCTAAACAAAAATCTTTTATCTTAAGACAAATACCAAGATATCTATTCAGAAAACAGCTTTATAATAGAAGAACATTTTGTAATGTGTTCTGTTTTACTTACTTTTCATTATATCTAGTAACTGTGACAAGCTGGTTCTATTTTCTCTCAGCATTAGACTCTCTGATAAATAACTGGTAAGGAAAGGAAAAATTTTAATCTACTGAAAACATACAGCATATTGGAAAACCATGACATCATAAATTGTTTGCTCCTGTGTTCATTTCATTGTCAAGGGCAATCTCTAAATTAACTGATTTTGAAAAAGTATTGCATAATACTTTGAACTCCATAAAAGTACATCTACAAGTATTAGTCTTAAGTATTTACTATAACTCAGATTAGATTAAAAGCTGTTTACAAATATGTAAGCTTTCACAGGAAAGATCGTATGAAAACAACAGCAGTAATAGTCATGAAACAGACATTCTCTAACTTTAACCTCATTTAATGGGTGAGGAGTCTTGGTTATAGGAATGGACAATGCATAACCTTGTACTTGCACAAGTCATAAAGCTTGAAAGTAGAAGAACTGGAATTTGGCAACAGTAGGGATTTACTTCTTGTGAACAATTAGTATTCAAATTAATGAGTATATCATTAGTTTACAAATTTATTCTATCTTATTTGCATGAAGTCCAAATTAAAGATGTCAGTACTTTTCCACCAGTAGGATATAATAAGCCCAATTAATTACCTGTTTTCTCGGAACTACTGACAGAAAACACAATTTTAATTTTTTAGTTACACTTAAGTTTTAAGTACCCAAAATTGACCTATTGTTGATAAAAGCCTAGTGAACAGATTCTCAAAGCACAAATCTTTCAAACATAAATACAAAGATTACTTTTCCTTTTGGGAAAAAGAAATTTACAAAAATGGAAATCAGTGCCTTAAGAACTGATGGTGCTATATCTCTCTCAATTTATCCAGATTATTTAAACTTTATTACAAGGTTTTGATGACTAAGTTTAATATTACATCTTCATCATCTATTTGGGGGATTAATTTTGGATACAGTAATCAATAACTTCCTTGACAAATAATCTATTTTGTCTGGTTATATCTAATCCAAAATAACTATGCTAGTTGTTTTCTTTTCCCTTTTCTTCCTGAAACTCTTCACACTTTTGCCATCTTCCTTTGTTTCTTTTATTCCTCCTTTCCTTTAAGAGTGATACATTTGGTTCAAAGAAGTTAGAGGACCGGTTTCTTTACCTCTATGAAAGTTTTTAAGGTTAATAGCTCAATCTTAATTCTGAATAAAACTTTTAATATTTAATTTTTCAAAATTCACAGGCAAGCCGGGCATGGTGGCACACACTTGTAATCCCAGAACTGGGAGGCAGAGACAGGAGAATCTCAGGTTCCTCAGCAACTTAGTGAGGTCCTCTACAACTTAATGAGACTCTGTTTCAAAAATTAAAAAAATAAGGTTGGGGGTATAGCTCGGAGGTAGAATATCCCAGTTCAATCTCCAGTACTACACACACACACACACACACACACACACACACACACACACACACACACACAAACCCACAGGCAGGTTGCAATACCTAACGAGTTAAACTAGCAGATAAAGCTCTATATCTACCAGAAAGAGAATCCAGAAATGACAAAACATCCTATGAGTAATAAATAATCTGAGCATCTTCCTCAATAACAACAGCATGAAGGCCACTTCCTTTTTGAAACTAGCAATAAATGTAAACACAATTTCCACTTATCCCAAAAGTTTGCTGGTAAATCAGTTTTCAGTTAATAATAAATTGAAACACATTTCTCTAAAGGGAGAAAATGACTGAAGTCCCTGGGAATGCTATAAAAGCCTACTTAATCTGCAGTGAGCCCAAGGTACCACAATTTAAATTTTGCCTGTATGGAATTCTAACTTCTAAGATAAAATAAACTCTAATCTGAACCTGATGATGCTTCATCCCACTCTAAGTATATAACTAAGATCTCACCACTGGAGAATTTTACAATATCTACTGCATAAAACACTTCAACAGATTAATGAAATTTTTAATTATCTACATTGTGGAAAAAAGTTTTTCCTTTACAAAAGGGAATCTCCACACATAAATTCCAGACATCAAAAACTTTGAAGCTATCCTTCCTAACTAGGACAGAAATTTATCTCTTGTTCATTTTATATTCCTAAAATGTACTACAGTGGATAGTAGTACATAAATGACACTCAAATGTTTGCTTAGTAAATAAGTGACTTAAGTCACTTTGGAATTAAATGTATATATTTATATACAGTTGGTGAGTTATACTTATAAAGAAGCAGCATACCATAAATAAAACAAACAAGTCTACAATCCCTTATCTTAGATGCAGATGTGTTATGAAATTCATAATTGTTCATGTCACAGAAAAGTAGCCTGGTATATATGCTATGGTATGTGAAATATACCAGTAATGTCTGAGATGGTATCCTTTAATAAGGGATATTAATACTTCTGCAAGGAAATATAAGTATTCTTAAGTGAGATAACTAAATCACATTTGTTCATGCTTGCTGCCACCTTGTCAACAGATTTCAAATTGTAGATATTAACATATATATGTATTCTGTCTGTGTATATAAGCATAGCTTAGAAAGTTTTACCTTTCTTGCTCAGTTATTTCTAGGAACAGGAATGAAACCCAGAGAAATTCAAAGGTCAGAAATAAATACATTTCATATAGAAAGTAGGAAAACAGTCTAATTTGGTAAGCAACTTGTGTACTGCAAATATGTCTGTTTTATCATTATTCTACTTCCCCAATTAACTACAATATCCACAATACTGTTATATTCATTTATGGTATAATATTATATCTATAATATTTAATTAACCTGTGTAACATATCATTATAAGAATCAAGTGAATTTAATTCAGGTAATATGCTTATCATAGAGCCTGGTTCTCAGTGTGCATTTCTGTATTAGCTGTAACTCTTTATGGTTCAACTACAGTTCATTTGGATATTTGTTCCCACAAATTTTAACTAAATTCTATGTGTCATACATGCACCAGAGTTCAGGAATAATGATAAAACCGAATAGACATATTTACTGTACTAAATCTGCCATATACTGCTGGCTATATCAGTTTTTCCAGGATCACCTGTTTTTACTTCTGTTAGTCATACATATATTTTCTTAGCTCAATGATACATCACTTAATTTTTAAAGAGTTCCTTAAAAGGCAATTTAATTTCTTTCCCCACCAACCTTTTTAGCCAAAAGAGCTATCCAGGATTATAATCACAAATGAACTTTACTTAAAAATTGGGACTTCATTAAGAAATAAAATCAAGTGACTAAATCTGACCTATGGTAAAACATAAATGAGTACCTTTCCATAGTAATTCCAGCCCTGGAGGCACTAGATAAAATGGCAGTTAGGGCAATTTGGGAAGGTGTGTATAAAAGGTAAGCATCTGTCAATGCAATTCTATTAAGAAAGTCATCAGCCGTTTTCCTCAAAATCTCTGGATTCTCCAACATGGGATAGCGGGTCTACAAAGAAAGTTGCAAATGTTACCATTTTTTGAGTGTTTAATGGAGCAATAACAATTCAAAAATATTTATGTTAACCAGAAAGTGCTTAAAACAGAATGCTTTTATAAAAGGATTTCTTTTCCTATAGCCCAACAAGAAACAATTTTTCAGTGTAAGAATATTTTGTATATACCATTAGAATGTAGCAAAATGAAAGTCCTTAAATTCTGTCTTCTCTAATAGTATCCTTTAACTCAATGATTTTCAAGCTTTTTGAAGCACAGTGGTGTTGGGAACTTTAGTGTTCTCCCATTTTTTAGTAGTGCTTGACACTATTCTCAATTTATATTAATCCCTTCCCTTTGTCCTTTCCCACCTGAGCAGGAGGAAAAAAGGAGGGGAAGGCTCCTTACAATTTCTTCTGGGTTTAAAGTAGACCCAAGAAACAGATACTCCCTGGACTGTTCCAGGCAATGCAGATGATTCAGATATAAGGCCACATTTAGATATCGTCATGACACCTCATTTTGATAATATAAAATTTGTCTTAAGTTTATATTTGTGAAAAAAATAAGTGGAAATAGATCTTTAACCCATCAGACTTTCCCCCAAACCTACAAATTTTTAGAATATAATCAAGAAATACAGAAGACCTCATATTTCCTAACAATTCCTCATATTCTTTAAGATGAACCCTAAATCCCAAGCCCTCAGATTTATATCAGATATTCCTATTCAAGACTTGAAGCAGTAAAAAATCTGTCTACACTCTGGAACAAAATATCTAGAATCAACTGTGCAGCTACACATAGGCCTTGTCATTGTCCTAATACGTCTGACCTTTGGTTATGACAAATGCAGCCTCTCTACTGACCGTAAATGTCTTTTCCCTATACCTCAGTTATTCTCCCTCCTTAAAACCTTTGGTCACATATCCTTCTACTTGTTCCCACTCACAACTGTCCTCTAGTCTCCATTACCCTCTTCAATTTCCAGCTCCAAAAGGCATGGTGGCATGCCCTTGTAATCCCATATTTCTCAGTAAATTTCAACATTATTTGCTTCTAAGCAACCTTTGCTTTGCAACTACATTCAGACTTCTGTGTAGTGAGAGACAAAACCATGCAACAAGTGATCTGGTAAGCTTACTATAAATTCATGTTCAAAACACTGCCTAGCAATGATAGTACTTTCATAGAAAATTTGTTCTTCCATTTTCAGTGACTATGGTAAACATTTCCCACCTGTCTCAATGTCTGATAATTTTTGGAGAATGAAGAGGTTTCTAAGAATTATCTCTGCTCTGAACAAAGAAAGGCACTATTTCCTACCACCACCAAATCCCCAGGTATATAAATATCCTCATCCATACTTTCCTCTTTTCTTCTGTTAAAAGCAAGGGCTACTATTCCCTCTACGGCTAATTCTACCTTGCTTCAAATTCCATGTCAACCCATTCCACAAGACTCCAAAAAGAAACTTGAGCTGTATATTTTCCATTTTTCCTTTAATTTTTCTATCACTACTAGCTCCCTGAAATTAGCATGTATCAGTTTCTTCCAGGAAACAAAACAAAGTTGCCTATAGTTCTAGCAGTTTCATATTGTTTCAATAATTTTTCTCATTTCAAAGAGAAACTGCTTAATTCTAGTTACATTTTCATCCATGTGCCACATAATGATGATATGCAAGGTCCATGAAAGTTGAGATTGTTCCTGTCTTGCTCTGGCTACATCCTCAAGCACAATTTTTGACATGCTGAAGATATTCAAACTGAAATGCTCAACTGCAATGAATAAACCAGTTTCTGACTTCTCTTTGACTTCAGACTCTCCCACAACTTAAGTTGCCTTTGTCAATGTTTACTTATGTTTTTGATACTTAGATATCTATGATTCTAGTTCACAAAACTTTAAAACAGAAGTCATTTAGAAAATTAAGGATTTTTTATGGTTCAAGTTAACAGGCTCAAATCCATGGAAATGTATATAAGAGTTAGATGAGATACTGTAAGTCTTAAAAAGCAATTACTCTGTCTAAACTCAAAATGGACTTCATCGAAGTTCCTGATTCATGGTTTGCAGAGCACTAAATCAGAAACTCAAACTCCTACCCAGCAATGAGTTAACAAATTCTCCAGGTGATTCTGATGCACACTAAAGTTTGAAAACTATTAACCTGGGGGGCAGGGGGTTTAGGCCAGACTCACAGAATGTACCCATGTTGTAACAATTCAGGTTGATTACAGGTTATAAAATTGATTCTTTTAAAAATAATAGCAAAGGAGTATACTCAGTATTTTACTTCATATCAACAAGTTTACCTTTATATCAATAAGGAAGCCTTCAAATGGTCTATAAGGATTGTGGACAATAAGGTGAAAATTAAGTTGTTGTATAAGGAGTAGCTCATATTCCAAAATCTGTTCCAGTGCCTTTTCCTGTCCAAGAGGACTCTCCCGCAGGTTTCCAACAAATTGAGGACTAGACACATTGAATTCATCTACTTTGCAGGCCAAAAATGCACAAGTAAGCCTAGAGGAAAAAATAAGGGAGGGTACACATGCTCATACTTTGAAAAGTACCTAAATATTTTAGTTCTAAAAGAAATTTTTTCTTTTCTTGTGGTACTGAGGATTGAAGCCAGGGGCATTCTACCTCCTAGCTATACTCCCAGCCCTATATTTTTATTCTTTATTTTGAATCAGGGTCTCACTAAGTTGCAGAGGGCCGCACTAAGTAGCTGAGGCTGGCTACAAACCTGTATCCTCCTGTCTCAGCCTCCCAAGTACTGGGATTACAAGGGTGTGCCACCACGCCCAGCTCTAAAAGTAATTTCTAAAATTACCTGATATTAACAAGTGACTCAGACATTGCAGGAAATTTTCTTAAAAGATAGTTTCTTTTCAACTTTTATCCATCAGGAGACATAAGACAAACTAAAATTAGGTTGATCTAATATTGCCAAGGCATTCAATCATCATTGACTCAATGGTAGTTTTATATATTTCAACCCAAAATCTGGAAAAACAAAATAATTGAGAAATAAGAGTAGTCTGTATCATGAAATGGAGATAAAATAAGTTAAAAATAGGCCAGGCACAGTGGCCAATGCTGTAATCTCAGTACTTGGGAAGCTGAGACAGGAGGACTGTAGGTTTATGGTCAGCCTTGGCAACCTCATGAGGCCCTCTGCAACTTAGTGAGACCCTGTTTCAAAATAAAAAAATAAAATAAAATAGGACGGGGGTATAGCTCAGAGGTAGAATGCTTCTGAATGCAATCATCAGTAACACACACACACACACACACACACACACACACGAGTTAAAAGAACAGTGCATATGTTTGTACCACATGACTGCAAGAAAGGTAAGTTAAAAAAATAGGTATACAGCCATCAGTGGACATCTCTGATGTCATCTGAGGAAAGAATCATGAGATTATGGACAAACCTATGAAATTCCCTTGGCCACTACAAAGTTCAGAGTGAAAAAAATAGTAAGAAAGCTACTGCAGAGAATTTTTGGAAGCTGAAAGAACAAGGGCCTAAGCTTAACTGGTGGAAAGGGGAATGAAGAGGAGAAAATAAATAGGAACAATGTAATTGATAGCAAGCTCTCTGATGAGTCTAATGCTAATTTTAATTTTTAGATTGATCTAATATTGATAAGCATAGTGCTTAGCAGAGAATAGAAACAAATAGATCTTTGTTCAACTGAAATGAAAGTGAAGCTACAGGATCTGTAAATTGAATGGGTGAGAAAGAGGAGTTGCCACACAGTGAGTCTCAGTCTGAGCAGTAAGGAGAACAAAGGTGTCATTAACACAAAGCAATATTAGGGAAACAGTTAATCTGAGAAAAACCATTTGAATTTGGACTAGATGAAGTTCAGGTGCCATCAGTATTACACCAGTTGAAGGTATATAGGGATCTTAAGTTCGGAACAGAAAAAAAGAACGTAAATCCAAATTGCCCTTAATTAGACAATCAATTCTCTCTCTCTCACACACACATGCACCTCACACACAAATGCTTACATAATACAAGGATCTTTACTGAGAACAATAAACTAGATAACCTTATACTCACATTATTATCCGTGGGTGATATTCCATTACAGAGTTATTAAGATAAAATCTCTTGAAATACATGCAAGCTGTACCCTAAGGTTAAAAAAATACAGATTATCAAGATCTATTTGCACACATACCACATGTTAAATTTTGTGAAAAAAGAACTTATTATGCAAAGGTTTCTTTGAAAAAGCCCTCCATAAAAGTATTAATACTTGTTAATTTTCTTTTAATCAAAATAAATTGTCAAAAGATCCTTTCCTACCCTTTGGCTATCAGTCCTCATCCTTCATTCGGCCACTATGTTTAATAAATGTGTATTTTAGCATTAAGAATAACAAAAAGGTCTAGAATCAGAAAAATTCAAGGAAAAAGGTACAAATGGTCACTGATTAACAAACCAATATTAGGAAATACTGACAGAATAATACAGCTGGGGCACTAAGCCTATTCTCTAAATCCACTCCACGTCTGTGATGTAACTGTGGTCACTGCTGCCAAACTGACCTGTAGAAGTACCGCCTACCTTTTACAAGAAGCATCCCATTCAGTAAACGCATCCTACTCTGGGCCAAGCACAAAACTATCATGCTGTTTTAATCCTCACAACAGATTGCTGAAGTATTACTTTCTAGTTTATAAAAAAGGAAAGTGAGTTCAACAATTTTAACTTACTTACTCAAAGTCAGACAGCTCATAAAGAACAGGGTTGAATTCAACTAAGACCTGCCTGTATTTTCAACCATTGCATCATTTGGCTAGAACCAGTGAAATAACCACTTAAGTTATCTTATGAGAGAAAAAGAGCATTTCATTTAAGCCTTTCTCTCATTTGCTCCTTGAATATTCACTGGCTGCACCTGCAACTGTGGCATTTACCCAAAATAATTACAGATTATAAATTTACCACACACAAAAAAATTATTAAATACTGACCGTAATATACATTCCTGTTTACATTAAGATTAGAGACAAGTTCTGTTTAGAAATAACTCCAAGAAAAGTGTTTATATTTTCTTTTTACACTGAACACCAGTCAGATTTGCTTCCCCCTCAAAGAATCTGTTTATGTAAAATTAAATGAGCATGGCAGCAAAGCTGTACTTTTTTTCCCTCAATGGGAAAAGGTTAAATATTAAAAAATTTATTGTCATTTTATGTAAAACAAAAAGAATTTTTCATCAATTATAATATAAAGATGATATATAAAGATAAATTTCACAAAAGTTCATTCAAGAATTCTTTCTTAATCCAAAAAAAATTACTTAAACCTACTACTTGCTGGGCATGGTGGTGTGTGTTTGTAACCTCAGTACTTGGGAGGCTGTACAGGATGATCACAGGTTCATGGCCAGCCTCAGCTAATTAAGGAGGCTCTACGCAACTTAGAAAGACCCTGTTTCAAAATAAAGAATAAAGAATAAAAATAGGGCTGGAAGTACAATGCCCCTGGGTTCAATCCCCAGTGCTGCAAAACAACAACAAAAACCTTCTACTTCATTTTATAGTTTCTTTAATAGAAAAGAGCCAAATTAAAAGACAGAAACTAAATAACGCATATCTAGATTTTTTTGTGAATTTTTTTATCTTATATAAACGCCTATAAGCTAAGAAAAAGACAAAACCATTAATATTTTTGGACTTAAAATTTTAAATATACTTCAATTTTTTTAACTATAGAAGTGGAGATACCTAGAGTCATTCTCTGTTGAGTCATAAGTTATTTACTCTGTATAACTTTAAAACTTAACACAGACTTTCATATTTGATATATTTGATAATAAAAAAGGTAAAAATATTGCACACACTCTCCTACTCCAGCTTTTTAATCCCAGTTACCTATTTCTCCTCACCATTGCCTGCTCCAGCAAAAGGGTCTTCAGAACCATACACATGAAACAGCCATGAGACAATTTTTTAAACTAGAGATAAATTTCCAATATTTCCAATTTCTACTAATCAAGGCTTAAAAACAACAACCAAAAAAAAAAAAAAGAAAGAAAGAAAGAAAGAAACCCACAGCATGAGTTTCAGCTGGGGCATGATTACAACTGATGAATTAATGCATTTTTCCATCATATAACTGAGTATAATAAAGATGAAAAAGTCCTAGTTTGTGTTCTGGTCCCAATCTACTCACATGTGGAGATCTTGGAGAGGAAAATAATTTACTTACTCCTCTATAACGTGAGAATGTCACACCTTGTACAGACATCAAAAGTCTTTTGACTACCAGACTGGAAATATTTTGTAAGATATGATATAGCAATTCATGATACAAGGATTTTATTGAAAACTATGTGACAAGAACTAAAATATATTCAGGTGAATTTTTTTAGAGTAGATAGGGAATTTATTTATAAATATTGAAGAGGTCAGATTTCATATGCCTCCTAAAGGACATCACTACCATACTTCATCACTACAACTTACCACAACAGACCGTGGCATTGCTGGCTTAAATACTGAACAGAATTCCAATAATCTTTTCTCATAGTATTTGCAGAGTGTCATTTCTTCATGAGGCTCAAGAAAAACTGGATCATTTGGAAGAACCTTTAGAGCAAAAATTACAATGTAAGTTCAGTGAACTAATTGTAAAACTGTCTTCTTCGTCCAGATTAAATCTGGTTTATACCTGGAACAAAGGGAAATATAATACACATCATTTTGTATTTATAGATTTGCTAAGCATTACACAAAAAAGCTTTAGGAAAATACTTTATAAACCAAAATTATACCATTAGTTCACAATTTCTGAATGTCAGCTGGACAATTGCTTCCTTAATGTATCTTCATTCACGATAGCACATGTCCCTATGTCTGCAGATTTGATGCTATTATTTGTAAATTTAAAAGATCCACATTTTCAATGGCTGGAAAGCTTCCAAATCCCTTTGTTAGTTCTGTCACACAAATTTAAAAAAAAATCAAATGCCTCAATAACTTTAATAACTTTCTTTTAATTTACCCAATTTCTGTTGTTGTTTTCATGGGCATTCCATGCACCTATCCTGCAACTTCTGACTTCACACTTTGCACCTGTGGCTCTGTCTGCCTGGAGAGGCCTTCCCTCATCTCCGCATCAACTAGTGGTAAAAGCTTTCCCCATCACCCAGCTTGACAACTGAATGGCTCTTGCCCCGCACTATCTCAACATCTACAATCCCTTTCTCGCCATTTTACAAAGATTCTGTCTGCCACTTGACTAGGGGACGGTGTTGTTCGTTCTCTGTACCCACAGAAGCTGGCAAGGTGGCCGCTTGTTTGTAGAATAAGCTCACTCCACGCCGCGGAGGCAGAAGGGAGCGAGGCTGTGCTGGGAGGCTGATGGTCGGAGTTCAGAGGCCGGGGCGGCGGGCTGGCCGCCGGGACCTCACCTTCCCGTTCGCCACTGCTTTGCATCTGAATTTGCGGTTGGCATCGGACCGCAGTTGTGCCAGCTGCTCCTCGCTGGCGAAAGTCCAGTGCCGCTTCTGGCTGCTGTTGTGGTACATGGTGGAGTCTGAGACCAGGCCTAGAAAGATTGGACAAGTCAAAAACAAACAAACAGCAACGCCACAGGCTACAACAGCACAGCCACGACTTGCTACGGAAGCGATGGGCGTCAGGCCAGATGGCGCGGGCGCGCTGACGTCAAAATCACGTGCCGCGCCCGTCCGCAGAGGCGCTTCCGGAGCCTGCTCGAAGGGGCGTGCCTTCCGCGTTCCTCGCCGGTGACGCATGGGCGGAGCTTGCGGGCCCAGCCCTATAGCCCAGGAGCCTGAGGCCTCGCTCCGCCCCTTTCAGGCAAGATTTAAAGGAGAGGCGCCGGGAAAGGGTGTGCAAAAGGGACCTGGTAAGTTAAGGATAGGAGTAGACTGACCTAAGTTCACGTGGGGGGTAATCAAAAGTGGAGAAAGAGTGGATCGTGGTAGCTCAGGCCTGTAATCCCGGTACTTGGGAGGCTGAGATGGGAGAATCGCTGGTTGGAAGCCAGTCTCGGCAACTTAGTGAGACACTGTTTTTCAAAATCAGGAATATAAAGAGCTGGTCTACAACTGTACAACTGTAGCTCAGAGGTAGAATGTCCTTGGGTTCAATCCCCAGTACAAAAAAAAGACCCAAAGAAGTGAGGAAAGGGCTTGAGAGAGTGTTTAAATATGAGTCTCACTGAGAAAATAACGTTTGAGCAAAGATTTAAAAGAGTAAAAATAAGTAATCGGTCCATCAATCATCTGAGGGGAGATCATGGGACAGAGAAAATAGTAAAGGTCCTAAGGCATAAGCATCCCCACTCTTGAAAAACAATGAGATTGCAACAGGAAAGATTTCAGTAACTTTTTAAGGTAAATACATATCTTCATGCTGCAGTTCTTAAACTGTGTTGCAGTGTTGTTTGTATACGAACTAAATATTTTGACTTAAAGCATTACATATAATGCAAAAGTTGCAATCAGAGAGCAGAACCAGCAGAACAAATCTCCTCTGTTGGCCACCACAGAAAAGCTGTTCCAAAATTTTCCCTAAGAGAACAATATTACTTCAGGACAGTCTTCCCTCTTCTTCAGGCTCTACTTGAAAAATTAAATTTAAAAACTAGACTGCCTGATCTTAGGAGAAAAGGAAGAAAAGGGAAAATTAGAAGGGGGGAGAGCTGGTATACACTTGCAGCCCGAACTACTGAGGAGGCTGAGGCAGGAGAATTGCCCTTTCAAAGCCAGCCTGGGCTACAAAGTAATACCTTATATCAAAATAGAGCCAACCAACCAAAATAACAAAAAGTGGGGAAGGGAATGACCAATAATAATATTTTGTAGTCAAATAAAATATCTTATTGAGTGACTTGATTATTTTCCAAACACATTAGAATACTTATATCCATATAGATTTTGATCGTGGAGTCACAAAGAAAAAGGGGGTACACACGTGAGAATAAACCACATCTATTATCATAAAAACAATATCTTTCTTACTTTAAAACCTGAAATGAGCCGGGCGTGGTGGCGCACGCTTGTAATCCCAGCATTCGGGAGGCTGAGACCGGAGGATCCGGGTTCGCGGCCAGCCTCAGCTACCTAAGTGAGGCACTCCGCAACTTAGTGAGACTCGGTTTCAAAATAAGGAATAAAAAAAAAAATAGGGCTGGGGGTATAGCTCGGAGGTAGAATGCCCCGGAGTTCAACCCCCAGTACCGCAAAAAAAAAAAAAAAAAAAAAAACCTGAAATGAAACTCTACCCCTTCAGCTATTAGTATGGGTTTCTGATATATTAAAATAAATATAGCTTTGTAATGAATATTTTAAAACCATTGTCTTTTGCAATTTTACTTGACAAACACACAATTACCATCGGCTCTAAAATACTTTCCTAGTTTTATTCTGAGTTGTTATGTTACAACTAAGAGAAAACAAGAAGTTGTTGCAGCAAATACCTAGTTTCTCCAAAACAGAATACTGTTAAAGGAAAACAAAAGAAATATCATTTAAAAATACCTTTCATGTGAAATTGAAATGTTTTTTTTCTTTTGTTTTAAGACTATTCAAAATTAAGATGTAAAGAAGGCTTAACAGTATACTAAAGAGTAAATTCTCTAAAGTCATATCCAATTAAATATACTTAGTAAATCACCACTATACTCAAGGTCTACTACTAATTGTTAGATGGTAGTGATGATGATAGGGACACAAAAATGACTATTTTATAATCCCTGCCCCAAGGTCTTTATAGTAGAATTATTATGACATGTATAAATACTGTTTATTCTCAGTAACAGTAACCTTGGATATGCCTGACAATTATCCTCTCCTTTGACCAAACTTTAGTAAGGCTCCTCTGAGTCTTTTCCTTGAAGCCTGATCCTGGGCTTCCCTCTCTGTCATTACGGAATCCACTTTGAGCAAGAATCCTGCTAAATCAGTCTAATGAAAATCCCCCAGCCCTTAGTATGTCACCATTCTCAATCTTATCACCTTGACCTGTCTTCAGCAGTAACCCTATTGTCAGTTTAGCCAGAAATCCTTTATCTTTGATGTTTTATTTTAGAATTTTTCCATCCACTGACCCTGAGCCTTGGTTATAAATTCCTACTTGTCTTTGTTGGAGTCAGAATAGAGTACAGTCTCTCTCTTCCACTACAAGACCCCACTGCAATGATTGCTGTACATTATTTTTTCATGACCTCCTTTGAATAAAGTCTGTCTTATCATCTTTAACAAATGTAATACAACCTTTATTTAATAGGGCCCAATAAAGACCCATGTAATAAGATTTCTCATCCCTGAGTGTTGATAACTGTATTAATGTAGACAAAATCTTTATTTGGTTTCAATACAGTGAAGGCCCAGATCCAGTTCATTCAGCTCCAACCAGCTTCAGTTCAGCCTGAAGACATAGTGTCTCCATTATAAGCCAGAGGCCTGTGGTCAACATGAAGGCAATTCCTGTATTTTTTTAAAAAAAGTCACTATTAATCCAAAACATGGAATTGGCATAGTTCTGTTACAACCCAAATTCTCCTTTTTTAGTATAAATTAATCGAACGTAAATAAATTTGAGCTATGAAGTACCACATGACAGTTTTCAACAGTTTTATAGAAATTTAAGAGGGTGGAAAGATTTCATTTGTGACTCAAGAGATCTGGAATTTCAGAAGTCAGGATCTGAAGTCAGAATCACACACTCACCACTTGCAGATAATTCTTGGAAAAGTCATTTCAACCTACTTAACCCTAAGTTTCATCTTTAATACGGTTAAGAAAATAGTTGTAGCTGGATGTGGTGACACACTCCTGTACTTGGGAGGCTGAGACAGGAGGATCACAGGTTCAAGGACAGCCTCGACAATGCAGCCAGACTCTCAACAACCAAGCAAGACACCACTTCAAAATAAAAAACACGAAGGATATAGCTCAGAGGTAGAATGCCCCTGGGTTCAATCCCCCAGGCCCCCTCACACACAATTTTTAACTACCTCATAAGGTGGTTGTGATTATTAAATTAGCTAGTGTAGATGAGGATATAGCAGTGGTTGGCTTTTACATAATGTTAAAAACATTAGTTATTACTTAATTGATACTGGTCAATCAAAGTAATAATCCAATAATTTAAATTGATACAGAGAAAGGGGTTATCTAGGTGGAACATTTATGACTTCAAGAATTCTTGGAGACTGACTGAATGCATTTTGTACTGTGAGATGGACATACACCTTTGGGGATCAAGGGCAGAATGATATTGTTTGGATTTTAAATGTTCCACAAAGACCATGTGCTAAAGGCTGAGTCCCCAGCCAATGGCCCTGTTGAGAGATGGTGGAAACATTAGGTGGGCCTAGCTGGAGGTAGTAGATAATGGGGAGCATAAATTTGAGGGTTTATTTTTTCCCCCAGGACCTTCCCTTGTACATATTTGCTTCCTGTCTTCCATGAGGCACTCCCATTGCCATAACATTCTGTCTTGCCTTGGGCTCAAAGCAAAGGAGCCAGCTAACCTTGGACCAAAACCTTTGAAACTATAATCCCAAATAAATGTTTAAGCCTTTACATTGATTTCCTCAGGTATTTTGTCACAGTAACAGAAATCTGACTAATACAAGAGATTCAGCCCCTTTAAATGACTATTAAAGTTCCTTCAAAGTTGTTTTTTATTGTTTTAGATGAGGCCCTCCAGAGAACTTACAAGGAACCTGCCAAAATCTCCAAATCACTCTGGTTCACTCTTTTTAAGTGACCTAGAATACACTTTGCTCCTTTTAATATTAAGTTCTGTGCCCACAAACATTCTTGTCTTCCAGTTTTCTGAACATATAGTGTATGGTCTTGACCTGAGCATGCTCACAAATGTGCTCACCTCTACTTGTGATGATGAATATTTCCTATAGAAATACATATAAGTTTCCCCTTGACTTTCTTATTAGTCAACTTTCTATCACTGTGCCAAAAATATCTGACAGAAAACAGCTTAAAGCAGGAGAGACTTATTTTGATTCACAGTTACAAAAGTTTCAACCTATCATCTCTTGGCTCCATTGTTTCTGGGCCATAGTGAGGCAGAACATCTTGGGAAGGAGTGTGTGGTAGAACAAAGTTTCTCACCTCATGGAAGTCAGGAATCAAAGAGAGAAGGAGGAACCAGGGACAAGATATACCTTTTAAGAATATGCCCCCAAAGATTTACATCCTTCAACTAGACCTCACCTCCCAAAGTTCCCACCACCTTTTAACAATACCATCAGTTGAGGACCAAACTCTTTGGGAGACATTCCAGATCCTAGCTACACTTTCTTTGTTCAAGGAGGAACTACTTTGGGACTTATGTCCAATATAATCCTTGCTTGCTGTAAGTAACAAGCCTTTCTTCACTCTTTTATCTCCTGGTTGTGCTTATTGGCCTTGCACTCACCAAGAAGAAAACCTGTTGCATTTGGTTACAAAGTCAGAGATTGCATTTCAGTAGACATGGGCTGAAGCCCCAGGAATATAGACTCCTACACAAAAATTCCCTCAAGTTTCAAACGTTAGTGCTCCTCAGATCCATTTGCAAAGCTAATTAAAACACAGATTGTTAAATTTCTAATTCACTAGTCTTGGGAAGGCCCAAGAATTTTCATTTCTTTCTTTTTTTTTTTTTTTTTTTTGCAGTACTGGGGTTTGAACTCAGGGGCATTCTACCTTCAAGCTACACCTCAAGTCCTATTTTTTATTCTTTATTTTGAAACAGGGTCTCACTAAGTTGTGGAGGGCCTCACTAAGTAGCTGAGGCTGGTCGTGAACCTGGATCCTCCAGTCTCAGCCTCCTAAGTACTGGGATTACAAGCACAGGCCACCACGCCCGCCTAGGAATTTTCATTTCTATTAAGTTCCAAGTGAGGCTGGGAACATAGACCAAACTTTGAGAACCATTGTTCCTGCTGGTTTTTATAGCCTGGGTGTTAGGGAGAGTAATGGCAAGAGTGTCCGTTTTTCCTGCTAGGTTGATTGCTGGAAACCACACTTTTATTCCTTGTTACCTTTATAAGAAGGTAAAAAAAAGAAACATGATTAATCATTTGTTGTCTTTAAACACAGTACAGAATGTAGTGAAATTTAATAACTATTTGAACAAACAGTTATTAATAACCATAATCTCATTGGTTGGAAAAAGTGAAGTAAATATTCTCCTACAGCTTAAAATATCCTTTGGTTACATAGTAATAAAAACTACCAACCTTTTTTCTTTTTATTCTTCTACTGTTTTAGAATCTAGAATCTAGATGATTAAAAAAATTGAGGGGCTAACTTGTTTTTCATTTCTCTATTGACTCTTCATGTTCTAAGACAGGGATCACTAAAGTATGGCTCATAGGCCAAAATTGAGCCAGTGCCTGTTTTTGTGTGGTCTACAAGGTAAGAATGGTTTTTATATTTTTAATTGATTTGAAAAAAATCCAAAGAAGAACTAGATTTCATGACCTATGAAATTCAAAATTTTGTGTCCATAATTACATAAGGAGTTCCCAGAGAAAGAGAACCAATAGGCTTTATATTATATATATATAATTACTTATTATATATAATTACTTATTATATATATAGCCTATTATTATATAGATATAATATTGGAATTGACTCACGCAATTTGCTTGCAAAATAATCATGGAGAGTAAGAAGTCCCATTGTCTGCTTCCTGCAAGCTGGAGACCTAAGAGAACCAATGGTATAAATTCCAATCCAAGTTCAGGAGATCAAGTTCCCATCTCAAAAACAGTCAGGCAAAGAGATATAGTTCACCCTTTCTCCACCCTTTGTTCCATTTAGACCTACAATAGGTTGAATGAGGGCCATCCGTACTGAGGAGGGAAACTGCTTCACTTAGCCTACTGATTCAAATTTTAATCTCATCCCTAAACACCCTCACAGACATACTCAGAACAATGTTCAATCAAATACCTGGATACCCCCATATCTTATCAAGTTGACATGTAAAATTAATGGTCATAATTAATAATCATAATCTACTTTCTGTCAACTTGGCAACCATATACATTTTCTTAAGCAATACGCGACCTTCATATAAACACAAAACAAGGTCATAATTGCACTTAACATGGTACAACTATCCCACACACAACTGAACATGCACTACTCCTTTCCCCAGAAAAGGAGTTAAGATCCTTGAGTGATGTTTAATCTTCTTGTTATCCCATAACTTAAATACAATTATGTAAAATTAATGATACTTGCATGTTGTCATAATAAATCAATGTTTTATATATAATTACTTATTATATGTAGTTAATATAATTAATTAATAATTAATTATATATAATTAATATAATACATAATTACTTATTATATATAATTCTCTTATATATAAGAGAACAAAGAGGGAGGAAAACAAATATATTTACTTATACACATTTTATATTTTTCTGTGTGTAAAAATGTACTCCCACACATACATACCTAAAACAAACATATCCATGACAAAATAAAAGGGAACACTCATAACAATTATAGTCTTCATTTCTGCATCTGGTGTATCTGGTATTTATAACTACTCTATGATCTATTCTGTATTCTCTTTGTCTTTAGAAAATACTTTGCTGGTTATTCACTTGGTAGCGAGATAAAAACTTTCATTCCAGAATGGTCTGGGACATTAGTAGTTCTGTCTATATTGACTTGTTATAATTTTCCACTCACCTTCATTACTGGACATGCAGTAATAAGATATACCCTAAAGAATCTCTTGAACTCCAGATATACTCTTGTTTACCTCCACTACAGAGTAACAGTCTAATTTCCCTTTGGTAGTCATCATCAGTCACCTCAGTCAGCATAGTACTCCTTTGAGTCAGAGACCTGAGGAGTCCAAAGTAGCCAGGCAGATGTCTTAACTTTGAGTTCAGTGGAATCAATGTTGTGTCTCCTAGAGGCAGCATTCTTCTCTTTGGAGCTAAGACCTCTAGGACAGCAGAGCATAAGGTAATGGCAGCACAAAACACAAATTTTA
The DNA here is from genome assembly GCA_004027655.1 of Graphiurus murinus. NCBI lineage: Eukaryota > Metazoa > Chordata > Mammalia > Rodentia > Gliridae > Graphiurus > Graphiurus murinus. The sequence continues at coordinate 24,952 of PVLC010015119.1, forward strand.
CTAGGAAGTCATTAAGAATAATAGTAGATGATGTCATTCCTATCTTCACCCTTTGATTTCTAGATCTACAAATCTTTGCTGTGGAAGAAACAGACCATATATTAGATGCTGATTCAGAGAATATACAGCCCTCTGGAGAACTTTGTCCAGTCCTGGAAAGTATTGACACCTAGCTGATGCTATTACTGAGTCCTCAAGAGGCCATTCCACTGTTCTATGAAACCAGCTGCTTTGTGATGGTGGGGTGTGTGGAAGCACCTATAAATTAAAGGAGCATGGAACCTGCTGCCATACTTCTTTGGCTATGAAGTGAGTCCCTTGGTCAGTAGCAATTCTGTGTGGAATACCATGGCAGTGGATAAGGCTCTCTTTAAGTCCATAGATCAGAGTTTTGGCAGAAGTATTGCATGCAGGAAAGGCAAATACATATCTAGAGAAAGGATCTTGAGTTCCCACTGCAAGGTGTAGTTTGTATAAAAGAACCATCACAAAGTTCTTCAAGGATTATGGAGTTCCCATTTACTAATTCATTCTCACAGTATTGGTGAAAGCCATGTCTTCTGAACTCCTCCAGTGTGGGTGAGTAGATCTTAAAATGACAAATTTACCCTAATATCCTAATCTTCTTATGTCTTTGAATTCCCTTCTCCACAGTAAAGTAAAACAAATCTAGCATTTCCAGTTTACTACTGTATGCCATCTTTTGGAACATGCTCCTGTCAACCAACCAGTTAGAGCACTTTCTAACTTTCTGAGCTACAACACTGAATATAGATCTCTACTTAGTGAGCCCATATCAATAAATTTGGTCCAATCCAACTTTGCATCCCTTACACCATTATCTCACACTCTATTTCTGTGTGGTTCTTAGATTTCTGTCTGTATAAATTAGAAAATCCTAGTAGTTCTTTTGGAGTATAGCACACCTCCTTCTGGTCATACTTCGTACCTCACCTTTAGAGGCATACTGGAACTTCAGTCTAATTATAGGTCTAGAAGCAAAAATGAGAGGGGTTTTGGAGGGTGGATCTTGGGAAGAATCAGCTTTGTTTCCCACAGTAGCTTCTTCAGGGGAAGCTATTACAGTTTGCTCAGGCAGTGCAGGCTTAATCCCCTCTAACCAGGATGGAGAGGTTAATATCACTGGAAGTGGGGAGGTCACTAATACTGGGGATGGGGGTGATGAGGCCTCTTCCATTGACAAAGACTCTTCAGAATTTAGGGACTCAGTGTCCCCAGTTTTTTCCAGGTCTTCCCACATATCTCCATCATACCTTATATAATCTCATTTCTTTCCCAGTCAATACCCTCACTTTAACAGTAGACATCCCCCAAGGCTGGGAGTTTTTTGAATCATAATTCAGGCAGTCAAAGGATTAAATACTATATTTAATTTTCAGTGATCTCAGCCCCATACCTGTGGGAGATAAGGGTCTTCCTCAGACCACACATAGAAGACTTCAGATCACTCACATGGTACCTGAGTTGAGAAACTGAATCTCCAACTCATTTCTTTCTTTCATCATTTTTTCCAGTGACATTGAAGCAACATGCCAACCTCATTATGTTGGATAGTTGTTTTTCTTTTTCCAGTGGCATTGTATTCAGAGCCACCAAGCCCCTTTCTTCCTATAACTGGTTGGCTGGGAGTGTCCACTGCAGATGTTTTATGTTTCTCTATTACCAGTTCATGCCATGGACTATCATTGCTCTTATGCATATATTTATTATAAAGAATTGACTCACACAATTACGGAGGATGAAAAGTCCTATAGTCTGATCTGCCTTCTGTAAACTGGAGCCCAGGAGAGCTGGTGATACTGTTTCAGTGTGAGTGAAGGCCTGAAAACCAGGAGAACCAATGGTGTAAGTTTTAGTCTGTATGTAAGAGAAGAATATAGTTGGAAAGAAAGAGTAAATTCTCTCTGTTATCCCAACCCCATTTAGCCCTCCAACACATTGGTCAAGGCCCATTTACATCAGCAAGAGATGCTCTGCTTCATTCAGTCTACTGATTCAAATGTTAACCTCATCCAGCAATACCCTCACAGACCCACTCAGAACAAAATGTCTGGGCACCCCTACTCATCCCATTCAAACTGACACATAAAAGTAACCATCACAATAACCAGTAGAGTTTTACTGGAGCATAGTCATGCTCATTTGTGTACATGTTGTCATTTGTGTACATGTGTTCATACTACAGCAGAAGAGCTGAGTGGTTGAGACAGACCACATGGCCTACATGACTTACAGTATTTACTATCTGATGTTTTATAGAGAATGCTTTGCTCCACGATTGTCCCAAGAGAGTGCTTTTAAAATTTTAAATTGCATACAAATCACCTGTGGATCTTGTTAAAATGTTGATTCTGATTGACTTGGTCAGGACCAAGAGTCTCCATTTCTTTCATGCTACTGGATAAGGCCAAAGCTGATAGACTGTATTCTATTCTTCAATTTTTATTCTTGTTACAGCCCCTGACTATAATACTATAATACCTTGAACTCCTGCCTACACTAGTTTTTTTTTTTTTTTTTAGGTCCATCTGACTTAACTTCTATTACTTCTGGTTCCAGTTTATTGTGATCTTTTCCCCAATGCATTCTGTTTCACTTTTGGGGGACTTTAAATGTACTCTGTTACCTTGTTGTTTAATTTGTTTAAGTGTGACTACTTTAACTCTCCCCAAAGGCTTATGCTCCTTCAAAGTAGGGATCCTGGTTTTAGACATCTATCCTCTATTATACTCGAACATATCACAGATATTCTCAAAGTATTTACTGAGTTAATTACTGTACTCCATTTAGAAAAGACACTATTTATTAACAGGATGTCATCATGGTAAGCAAGCTGATATTATTCAGTGACACATTTTTAGAACTAATTTATATATATATTTTCCTTTCAATAGATTTTGATATATTTCAATGGAAGTGATAATGTTTCTTCCAGAACAAAAACAGTGTTGAAGTAAGATTCAAGTGTTTGGATTGGTATGTGAAATTGGACTATGGAATTAGAATTGAAATTTGATTCAAGCCTTGAGATGAAAAGTACACCTTAATTATGAACTGAAAAACTGCTTACTGTGCAAATTGTCTGGAGGCTGGAGAATTAGAAATGCAATGTTAATTTCCTAGTTTAATAATCTCATTTTCAGAATTTGCTCGAAGAGATATTGATAAATTGCAATAGCCAATCATGTATGAAAGTTTACAGACTATGAAAATGTTTTATTTTGCCATTAAAAATCGTACATCCCAGCGTTTGAAAAGAATTATGTGAGTAGTTAAATAAGATGAGAAACTTCTGTAGTCATAAAAATTAGTCAATTTATTTTGCTCTTCTAATCAATTTAAATTTCTACCTGGATTATTTCAGTGTATCCCAAGAATTGAGTAGTATGATTATGAGGCTACTTTCAAGGAATCTGTTAGATAGACATAGAAAGTAGTTATAAATATTTCGCATTTGCAAGTCTTCAGAGCAACACTATATTTTACCCAAAGTTACATATGGAACATTTTACTTTTTAATATAATTTGTCAATGAATATCTTTTTCATAAATGTACCCAAGGAAAAAATATTTAAACATTTCATATGTAAAGCATTATATCAAGTTTTAATAAAGCATTTGATTTCTAAATATTTTAGAAGTGTCCACACATTTGGGGGGGATTTTTTATTTATTTCTATTAATATCCTCATGTTAATAGCAACTACCATCAGAAGAAAGCAACCAGCCGCCTTGGTACATCACAGTTTATCCACATGGTGGAGCCATGTGGCTAGATCCTGGAGACACCAATTTTATTACAGTGATGACTTTTGAAACAACTCATGGTAAATCCGACCCACCAAATTTCTTGTTCCTGCATGCAGTTTTCTCCCGCACTATTAGTTTAGCTCTTGTAATCTCCCACTTTAGCGTCATACAGTCTTGTTCCATTCTGGTCTATCTTTTGTAGCAGTGATTTTCTAGTCTTGGCTGCACATAGAATCACCTGGGCAATTTTTAAAAACCATTATGCTAGGGGTCCCCGTTAGCCTAATTGGACAGGAATCTTTCCAGGGTAGAATCTGGACAATGATGTTGTTTAAAGGTTCCACAGGTGACTGTATCCTGAAAACAAGGTTGCAAACTGATGCTCCAAGCTACCACTGTCGGTACCTTTTTCAATTATAAATCTAGTCACACCATTCCTTCAGAAAAATCATTCAGTGGCTCCTCATCAATTTTAGGAAAAAATCAGTCTCCTCAATAGGACAAATGATCCCCTTTAATATTGGATGGTTGCCTTTCCAGCATCATCCCCATCCTCTCCTACTCCCCCAAACACATAGATATCAGGCCTACCGAACTGCTTGCAGGCTTCTAAGCTCACCAGGCTTTTCACACCACCAGGCTTGGGCTCATGTCCCTAGCAATGAATACAGGAGGCACTAATTAATATTTATTGCATGACTAAATGAATAATGTAAAATGGCTTCCTCTTATTTAGGACAGCAATGTTTGTTTCTGTCAAACAACTGGTGAGTGTTTACTTACCTTTCAGTGGCTTAGAGCACAAAATGTGATGTCTAATCAACCAACAAATGTTCGATCTATTTTAAAGATGACACTGTGTTCTGCCAACTTATTCATGTGTTCTGCCAACTTACTCAATTCAAAGGTAACATTTGAAACTTCTTTAGGAACAGTTGCTCTACATTGTGCTTCTTTTCAATCCAAATATCTCAACTCCAACATTTGTGTTTAAGGCAAAAGAATAGGTTGCTTGCATGGGTGATGGTGCAGACATCATGTTTAAATTAGAGGATCCTTGCACTCACTGGTTAGTCATTCAGAATCTGCTTTTACAATAGTTCTCATGCTAGAAACGCCATGACCTAATTGAACTACATTTTCAAAGTCAGTTTTTGTTGAAGAGTAAGTGGTGTGCTTTTAGTCGAGTCTGTCTTCTCTACTAGGCAAAAGGCACAATGCTTTCAGGGATCCATGAACATGTTTAATGTCTTGTAAATCAGAAGAAACAAATACACTTTAAGGACAAAGAAAATACTTTAATATAACAGTAATATATTCATTTTCATGTCAATGTACCCATAATGTACAATTGCTATTGTTATGGAGTAACGGGTCCATGAAGATAAAAATGCCTAGAGCCAAAGAAGTCGTATGGCTCTAATTTCAGGAAAACTAGAGAGGAGCCTTATAGCCCTAAAACAATTCCACATATGTGCCTGCCAGATGACAAAATGCTGTTAGCAACTACTAGAGTACCTTGGTCTTTATTTTCAGATCATCATTATCTATCCCAAAGCAGTTTTTTTTCCCCCCACAGGAGAAGCAGAGTTAGTTGTGGGTACTCATATGTTGAACCCTGTGAAATATACTCCTAATCATTCCTCTGAGCTGATTTTTCACTATGGCATGTACCTTTTTAAAATCCAAGCGAGTCATGTGGCATGTAAAAAGCTACTTTTTTGGGAGCATATACATCTTGATGTTGCTCTAAGAAACAGATATCAGTATTAGAAATGGGTACAGTCATAAAAAAAATTATCCTGTCAGTTATACACAGATAGTCTTCAAAAGCAGTCTTCTAAAAATGCCCTCTAGTGAAAGAGCTTGCTAAAGTTTTCAAGTTCATGAAAATACATGATTTTGAATGTGTTAATCATTGCAAAGAGCTTATATTTAGATAAACACTTTTGACGTTAAAATCCATGATTAAAATATGGATTATATTTATGTGCAATACTAAACAAATGATCTTGCTTTTCTAATGTAAATTAAAACATGCTGCTGAATCAATTAACTGGTGTTTCTGTGACATTGAATAGGCTTAATATAATTCTTTATTAAAGATAAATAATAAATTCTACTGCTTTTATTGGCTGTATCAGGGAATCCCTTTTTGGTGGTAGGAATATTTTAGTGTTGATGATCCTTGATAAGTACAATGTGTTTAGCATACATTTCTTGGCTATACAGGGCATTTTTTTTTAACCTCAGTGCCATGCTCATATAGTGTAGAAGGCTTTTAGCTGTATAGGTTCTATTTGCCTAGATGACATAAAAGTTGCATTCTTGGTTAACAACTGAATTCTTCCTTTGCAAAAAATAAACCAATGATATTGATATAGTTTAATAATTTTAGAGTTGATTAACTCATAATTTTTTAATCTGTTATTTTTATTTCTTTGCTTAGTTTGCCTATATATTTTCCTTCTTCTGGGAATAGAACCTTGTGTTTAGTAAAAGTGGCTAATCATAGTACACTGTGACACAGTGATTCGTCCAAAGAATGGGCTCCTCACATGTCATGCCAATCAGACGGTTCCTAAGAATTTGAATTTAGAGGGATGAACCCTTTTTGTCTTTGGTGGTGAATATGTGATGATATTAATGCAGGCTTTGCCAGTGGCCGTGATTCAGCCTTGAACTGAGTTCTTAGCAGACAGAAGAATAAAACACAAGAGAGAACTGAAGAAAACAAACAAACAAACAAAAACAAAACAAAACAAACAAGAAACAGAGTCCATAGGAGGGCATTCATATAACTAGTTCCAATTCCTGAGGTCCTTGAAAACCTGTTTTTTTGCCATTCCTGATCATTGTTGTTTTTATTCAGTCTATGAGCTGATCCTATATTCTTTGGAAATACCTGCAAATACACTCACCTTTTCCATTATTGCCTTCCTTATTCTAAGCTTAACTCTATTCATGTCTTTAAGTAGAATGTTTTTAAATATTATCTAAAGATGAATTTTTAGATATACTACTTAGGAAAAAAATTGAAGATAATAGGATTTTAGAATTAAATAAGAAAATATATAAAACATTTGGTCAGGACTTGGCATATAATAATTAAATAAAAAGCTCATTATCCCAGTACTTCAGAGTCTCTTGTCTTCCTCCAGCATTCTTGAAGTAATAACAAACTAAATTGTTAGATTGCAAATAGAGAAGATTCTCTGAACCTTCATAGTTCTTGTCATATACTACAAAGAATTTTCAGGTGCATTGATTAGACAGTAAAAACATAAAAATCTCTATTCATTATTTTATCATAGATTCCCAAAAGTTGGTGATACTGCCACCAGAGGGAAATGCTGTACTTATGCTGGGGGTAGGGGTGGGGAGGACGGTAATAGCCTTGGGTACAATTGGAGGTGTTGAATAAACATAAGATAGAGGAAGACAAGAGACTCCTAGGCCAGAGACAAAGGATTTCATTGCTCACAGCACAGCAATCAGTGGTGAACATCAGCGTATCTGCATTGATTCTTCTTGCCAAGTCTCATGACTTGATAAGATGGGCTCAGAATATACCCACATAAGCAGTGGGTTGCAGGAGAAGACCTAGTGGTCAAGGGTCCAGCAACTAGTTACAAAAACTGTTCAATATCAGGAGCTAGATAAGCCTTGGAATGTAGCACACAGAGGAAGAACATGCAGGCTTCCATGGAGATAACCTTTCCCAATAGTATGTAGGCATTATCTCTTCCTGTTCAGGTCCAGGAACCATTTCTTCATATTCTTTATTGTCAAATGCACCATTCTTGGCTAATTTCCTATCTTCCACTGAGAGAAAAAGGCATTGTCATTGCTTTTACTGATCATGGCTTGTTGAAACCTGCTTATATTGAAAATATAGGTCTTGCCTCTGCAGTTCTTTAATATCATTTATTCAATTCTGGTGATATATTTGCTCATGACTGCAAAATCCACAGCACCTCTCATGATTCCTGCCTTCCTCAGACTCCCTTAAATGTTGTTACTATAGGCTAGGCATGCTTGTAATTGCAGTATTTGGGAGGCTAAGACAGGAGGATCACAGATTCAACTTAGCTTAGTTAGCACATGCTAACTTAGCAAGACTCTGTTTCAAAATAAAAAAGAGTGTAGCTCAGAGGTAGAATCTTCCTAGGTTAAATCCCTAATACCAAAAATAAAATAAAATAAAAATAAGGCTGGAGTATATCTCAGAGGTAGAATGCCTTTTGTTGAGTTCAATCCACAGTTCCACAAAAATAAAATAAATAGTATATCAATGCCAACATGATATACATTTATGTGAGACCATAATGCACCAATAAGAGGACATAAAAAAAGAAATACAAATGGCCAATAAATATATGAAAAAGTGCTCAACATCATTAGCAATCAGGGAAAATAAATAAAATAAAAGTAAAGTGGTTACTATGCTTCTTTAATAATGAACCCAAATATAATATTTACTTAGATGATACAGAAAAATGTGAACAATCAATTCATTTTCGACTTGAGTTAAATTTAACATTTGGAATTTTATAGCATAAGCATAGAACATCATGCCTTTTAATCATGCTTTCTCTTGAAATCTTTAGGACATACTCGCTACATTCATAGAATGTGATCTTTTTAAATGTTGACAGTCTCTCTCTTCCTTCTATACATTGTCACCACCAGCAGAGAGAATAAATGAGAGATTTATGGGGTAGGGAGATGAGAGAGTACAACAACAAAAAATAAAAAATAAAAAAAGAAGAAAGAAAAAAGTCTAATAAGTTATGAAGAAATTTATCCTAGAAAAGTGTTGCATTACCACATTGATCAAAGGTGAGTGGCAGTTGCTCCAAAGTCCTTAGAGTAGGTGAGTTTGACCATACCTGGAGGACTGCCAGATACATGTCATGGAGTTTATAAATGGGGTAGGTCATTACCTGGGGAACAGCAGCTTAGGATGTGGGGAGCAAAGCACACACTTCTGTGATAGATCAAAGGTGATACTGTGGTCAGAACAGAGATGAGAGAGAGAACACATTCATATTAAGTCTAAGATTCACCAGTAGATTCTTTGCAGCTCAGAGCCTTAAATTTGTCTTATACTGATGATAGAGTAAATCCACATCAGCTGCCTGTTGGTGCCATTCTGGCAACTCAATCTTATGTGATTCTCTGAAAGAAAATGTGGTTCTGACTGTCAGAACAGAAACCATCCAGAGTGTCCCAGGACAACTTCATCAGCATGAACCCTAGGGATCCTTAGGCATTTGAATAAACTCATGCCCTGAAATGAGGGTAAGAGACATCCCCTAGATGGAGAAGTGAGGAATGAACAAAGGCCTTTCAGTTCATTGTCTGATTTCTGAGAATTCTGCTTGGCTGTCACAACCAGGCATCATAGGATGCCTTAGAAAATGAAATTATGAGAAAGACACACCAAAGCATGAGATCCTTATAGAAATATTTAGACCTATGCATTATAGTCTGTATATTTTTGTCCCCTAGAATTCACAGATTGGAACCTAATCCCCAAGGTGATGGTATTAGGAGGTAGGGATTTAAGAAAGGCAATGAGGTTATGAGGGATCCTCAAAATCCAACTAAAGGGTTACAGCTCTTACAAAAGAAACCCTATGCAACTGGTTCTCTCCCACCATGAGAGGCCACAGCTAGGTGTTATTCCTGAGGGAAGGAGCCCTCACTGACACTGAATTTGTCGGCACCTCCATCTTAGACTTCACAGCTTCTAGAACTGTGAGAATTATATAAGCTACCTACTTCATGGTATTTTGCGATGGTATTCCAAACTGACTAAGACACTGTGCATAGCCATCATGCAGCCACCATTTTATTGCTTTAATGCCAACTCTTTGCATTGGTAAGCTTTTAGACTTAAAAAAAAATTATATTTCTATCTTTTGTTCGGTTTCCCCTTTCAAAACATTGTAGCACTCAAAATTTAGTGTTAAATAAAAATGTTTCTTTTAAACTGCCAGTACTTACTTGCGAGTTTGTTTGGGATGAGAATTGAATCAGCACATGAAGCTATGCTAACAGATAGTGTTTCAGTTTTTCTCTCATTCCTGTTTAAATACATGTACTTACGACTTGTATTTTCAACTTTACACAAATGACTCAGCTAATCTGCAATTGTTAAGTAAAATAATTTTGTGGTTAATAAGTGGAATATGTCTGTAATATTGTGTGTGTGTGTGTGTGTGTGTGTGTGTGTGTGTTACTGGGGATTGAGTCCAGGGGCTTTCTACCACTGAGCCATACACCTACTTCTTTTTTATTTTTGAAACAGGTTCTCACTAAATTTCTGAGGCTGGCCTTGAACCTGTAATCCTCCTCTATCAGCCACCCAAAGAACGGGGATTATGGGAGTATACCACCACACCAGGATACAATAGATTATAGTCTCATTTAAACTCTTAGACCAACTTCTATTTTTGTAATAGTCTGCTGTGATCATATCCATTTTATTTGTTTCTCATAATAAAAAGGCAAACATAGGCCATATAAATAGTTGCCTTAACAGACAAGGAAACTAAGATAAGTGACTTAAGTTTGTCCCAGGTTACATTTTTGGTGTCACAGCCATGAGCAGAGCTAGGCTTACTGGACTCATCATCTGATGCTCTTGTGCTTTTGGTAACTACCATGAGCTTTCCCCAGGCATGCCTGTCATGATTAAGATAGTATTTATTCTGAGTCTTTTTCGATATTCACCGTGTCAGAAAAGATAACATGTCATTTTTCTTTCTTTGTTGATGCCTCTATTGCTTCAAGGGAATATAGTTTTAATATTCAATAGTGAATATTAAATACATCTATTAAACATGATATATGACAAGAAATCTATATCCTGCATTCAGAGTTGTACTGTTACCCAACATTCTGATATATATGTCAATGCAGAGAACACAATGGATCCTCCTGCCAGTCACCTTGTAACTACCTAAATTTCACAGCTTCTCAGGGCTGCAGGCAGGAGGATCAGGCTGCATGTCAGACTTGATGCCCCTGTGTCCCTTTCTTATTCCTGAATAAAAAACAAAAAGTATTAATACCCTTATATGGTTGGTAACTGATAAGCAGAACTGCTCTACATTTTCAAAAGAAATGATGCTGTCACAACCTGCCCCCAGGGGTTCGGCAGGGCTTCCTGTCACTCCGCAAGATCCTAGGGAACTGATAGGTTCATTATGATCCTTTAGGTGTGCAGGCTGACATTATACAGTTAGGGGGTGCTACAGCATAGTGGGGAACCATGAGTTTCGGAGTTAGACAAAACTTAACAAACTCTTATTTGGCTATTTACTAATTGTGTGATGTGGTCAACTATTAAAAAAAAAATCCAAATGAAAAGCATTTCATATTCTTGAAATGACTTGAAACTTTGGTTTCTCTGACAATATACTTTTATTATCAAAATAGCCAAGGCTCTATACATGGTTTTATGATAACTTTAGTTCATCAATAGAGGATTGGTGGAGAAGTAAATTCAATGAGTTCTAGGAACAGAAATTTATCATTCTATACTGTTCTATTCTAGCTCTTCTTTTTTCTTTCCCATTTTTAATGATAAAATACCAGTTTAAAATATTTTTCACAATATATAATGTTACATGAAGAAGAGGAGACAGGGTAGATAATGGCATACATTAGAAAAATATAGATGCAAGGCCTTGGTGTTATTTTTCACAAGATTCATGAATTTTACCCCTAGGAGCAGTGATGCTTCTAGCCAAAATCCTCTGCAAAAGACATGTATCATAAAAGTGTGGTAGATCCCATCTGTCTTTATAGCTATATTCCTTACTTATTGCTACATCACAACCATTGCAAACTATTATAAAGTTATATTTGGACTTATGAAAGGACTGAAGAACATTACAAGCAATGGAGAAAGAATTATAAATAAGAGTGTTTGGAAATTATTTCCCCATAATCCAAATGGAAGTCATCCCAAATTGTTACCTTTCCTGAAAGGCCTACTGGGAAAGTGTCTTGACCTCATTCTATCCTCTGATTTGTAAGCATCTCTGCTTGTCAATCTTTCCATCTGTTACAAGAAACTCTTATTTCTTATCCATGAAGTTAAGTCTTACTCCAGAATCTATTTCTCTCTCTCATGGAAATATAGTTTCCCAACTGTAAATCAGAATAATTCCATGGGAGATCAACAAGGATAGTTTAGATTTGACATTCGCATGGCATGTCCCTTGGAATGGTCAGAAATGAGTGTGGCCTTGGCAATCCTAGTTGTTAAAAGTCTCCCAATGGTGTGTCACTTAATCTTAGTGTTCACTGAGCAGAGTAGCACTATTAGATCTCAACAAACTCTTTCTCTCTCTCTCTCTGACACACACACACACACACACACACACACACACACACACACACACACACACCCTGGGTAAATATTAATGTTTGAGGACAGGAAAAACTAGATCCATAAGCAAGAGAACTGATTTCCTTTCCCATAATTTTCAAATCCACCCATTATCATCCAAAGTTGGCCTAGTGGTGTTACTACTGTTTACTCCTTCATTTCAAAGTTGTAATGTTATTATATGTAAATAAATAACTAATACAAGGTGTTTTGCTTCCTTCCTTCCTGCCTGCCTGCCTTCCTTCCTTCCTTCCTTCCTTCCTTCCTTCCTTCCTTCCTTCCTTCCTTCCTTCCTTCCTTCCTTCTTTTTCTCAGCACTGGGATTGAACTCATGTCCTCATGCATGCTAGGCAAGATGCTACCACTGAGTTATACCTCTAGTCCTTTTTATTTTGAGAGAGGGTCTGGCTAAGGTCCCAGGCTCTCCTTGACTTTATGATTATCCTGCCACAGCCTCATGAGTCTAATGTTTCTTTTTTTTTTTTTTTTTGCGGTACTGGGGATTGAACTCAGGGGCATTCTACCTCCGAGCTACACCCCCAGCCCTATTTTTTATTCTTTATTTTGAAACCGAGTCTCACTAAGTTGC
>PVLC010015120.1:0-19027 GCA_004027655.1 Graphiurus murinus
ACAATCATAACAAGGTCACTCACTGAAGTGAACCTTAGGGGGAGGGAGGGGGAGGGAACGGGAATGGGGAGGGAATCGGGGAAGGGGTCAAATGAGAATTGTGTGCAAATATGTTGTTAACAATTTGTACTTAACAAAGATGTACGCTATATTGCACGAATTACTACAATAAAAATTAAAAAATTAAAAAAAATAAAAAATAAAAAAATAAAAAAATAAAAAAAAAAACAAGTTACAGCCGGGCGTGGTGGCGCACGCTTGTAATCCCAGCATTTGGGAGGCTGAGACTGGAGGATCCGAGTTCGCGGCCAGCCTCAGCTACCTAGTGAGGCACTCCGCAACTTAGTGAGACCCTGTTTCAAAATAAAGAATAAAAAATAGGGCTGAGGGTGTAGCTCGGAGGTAGAAAGCCCCTGAGTTCAATCCCCAGTACCGCAAAAATAAATAAATAAATAAATAAATATAATAATAAAAATAAAAAACAAGTTACAAAGTAGTATCTAGAAAACCCCAACTTTACTTTTAAATTTATAAAAAGATATACATCTTTTAAAAATAAACTATATGCTTTTATGTAAATAACCTATAAAAATACAATGTGTACTTATATAGAAAGGTATGTAAAATATATACACTAAAATTATAACTATGAATAGGGGTCTTAACAGCACTTTTATTTTCTATTTTCTGAATTTTCTACAATGGGCACATATATCTTTTGTAAGCAGAAAAATACATGGTATAATATATATAAATTAATAGATAATAGTATAATATAAATATATATTATATATATTTATTACAAAGCATGACACAGCAGTCTGACATGCAGAATTATCTTATGAATCATCTTATATGCCACAAATTTTGTAATTCTAGAAGTATGTTTACTTAGTAAACCCCGTTTTCCATTATGATCAGGATCATAGATTGGAATGTTAACAATTAGCCAAATTCTCCTCTTAGAAGTATTCTGCATGGAGTAACACTTTTCAGAGAACCTGAATTTAAAAACACAACACCAAGGCAACATGATGATAATTTAATCATCTTCAGTTTATTAGGAAGGAATCCCATAAGCCCTTTGGGCTCTGAGATTCTTTTCATTTTGAAGGTCATTGACCTCTGAGCAGAGGAAGCACAGAGGTGATAAGTACTGGATGTGTCCAGTTCAGTGTGCAGCTCAAGTTCTCCCCGAGGGCTCTCTGACCCCACCATCCCGCTGATGGCACCAGCTCTGAGTTCGTGGGCTTCCAGAAAATGCACCTTTCATCCTTTGAAATCCATCAGCTCTTTGCTGCTGTCTTTGGTTTCCCACACCTTCATCCTGAACTCCCCAAGCCCTCCCTTGCAGTCCTGACCAAGGAGGAAAGCTCATTCTCCATCTCAATCTTCTAGAGAAGTCAGAAGTCAAGTGCAGAAATTCAAATACGGTGGCTCTACTACGATGGGGCTCTGCTGAGCTATCCAAACACGTTTGTCCCTAATGAATTGTGAGTTGTGTTGGCCACCAAGATCAGCCCTTAGATTCCCTTGCTCTTATGACAGAGCTGCTCCCTGGTTCTCAAGCTGGCCCCACAGAGGATATTCCCAGCATAACCTGGAGCACTTTTGTCACCTGAGCAACCTTCCTTCACACTCAGCCATCCCCAGAGCTCCTCCAAGAAACTTTAGGGCCTCAGATGTCCTACAGAGCATCCATGTGAAAATTAGAACACTGAAACCACTCTTGGAAGAAAAACTTAGAAAAAAACAAAACAAGAATGCAACCCTTCACAGTCAGACCTTGGGCTTGGCAAGCAAAGTACAGAGAACCCATGTTTCAGCTCCCGCAGCCCTCTTAACCAGGTGTCCTTCTGTAGAGCAAAAACTGCACAATGAACACAGCAACACTGAAGAAGTCCACGGCCAAAGAATTTTAGAAAATACTGCATGCTCTGTCTGGCCTCTCAGAGCTGGAGACTGTATGTTGGTATACTAAAGGCTCTGAGAAGTCCTGTATACCAAGAGCTACTTAATTTTCTTTAACCTAACATTTCTACAACTTATTGATCAATGGAAGCCCAGTCCTTTTATTTCTTAAGTTGATTTGCACTCTACCTAGCTTTCCTCCAAATGTATTTTCCAAAAGAAATCTTGCCTCATTTCCTGGAACCCTATTCCGTAGAAGAGGCAGTCTTCAACTCTCAACAACCTGGATTCCTGGACAGAATCAGTCTCCTCGATGCCTCGTAGAGATCTCCTTTATTTCAGGATATCTTATCACCAAACTTTTTTCTTTTTCAAAACAGCAATAGGAAACTGCAATACCCCTGAGATAACATGGCCTCTTGGGTCCAACCGGGCCCTCATTGTCAAATGGGCATGTCTCAAAACCTGTCCTGCTCCAGCAGGAGGTCTTACACTAAGTCTCAGTTCCCTCCTGTTCTATAGTATGACTCGTTCCTCTACCACCTGCTCCATTACCTAATTGTTCAAGGTAATTCTTTGCTCCTGGTCTGTCCAGCCAGAGCCATCAAAGTGTAGCTTGTGGGGTCATCAAGCAGGACTGATGGAATGCCTGCTTTGGGTATATGCTGATGGACGAGTGAGCGCAATCTGTTAATAAGGTGACTTGCAAAATCAACCATGACACTAGGTCTCTAGCTTTGTATATGAATTTCGGTTACTGTGAAAAGAAGCAAAATCCATACCTAAGGATGTAAATGTCCATCAGCAAATAAATGGATTAACAAAGCATGATCTGCCCATATTCAGCCTTAAAAAGGAAAGACCTTCTGATATATGCTACAACATGAATGAATCTTGAAGATATTTTATTAAGTAAAAGAAACCATACACAAAGGGCCCCGTATTGTATAATTCCATTTCTATGAAATATTCCGAATAGGCAAATACATAGATGCAGAAAGCCAACTTGTGGCTCCAGAAGCTGGGAGAGGAGGGAACTGGGCAGTGACTCTAAACAGGCATGGGGTTCACATCTGGGGTCATAAAAAGAATTCTAGAATTAGATGGTGAGAGTTGTAGGACGTTGTGAATATACTTAATGCCAACAAATTCTATACTTTAAAATGGTAAATTTGTTTTCTAGAATTAGTTTGATTTTGGGAAAAAAATTTTTCCAAAATTTTTGGGAAAAAAAAAATCAAACTAATTCTAGAAAAGCTCTGGGCACTATAGAAGTGTTTAAAAGATCTAGTCGTCCCTGCAGAAGCTCAAGATTATTCTTTAAAACTTTATGTCTCTTCATCTCAAAAGTGTCACTGGACATATGAATCACCCATCTCTGTCATGAGACTTTCAGATGGGAATTGCTTTTAATTGTGCGGATGAAAATATAATTAAAAGTATTTTTCTTTTTATTACTCAGGCATGGTTATGACACACTCCAGAATCTTGGGGGGGTGTGCTATCTCTAGCCTCCTAATGCGAATAAATATGGGTAAGGCCACATGGTGTATTGTGATCCGTTCTGGGTATCCCATTTTGCAGGATGGCAGTCCCTAAACTTATGCTAAACATAGACTAGCTAAGGGACCATCTGGGTTTGCCGGGAAGGCTGGCATGACCTAAAATCTTTCCCTCGCAGAATAAAACTGGAGAAGACGGTAATTTCTGCACTCTAGACTTGTGGACGCTGGAAAACACTGAGCCACCTCTTCAAGTCCTAGGCCTCGGCGCAGGTAAAGCATTTGATCTTCTTAGATTTGCTGGAAAGCCACCAGCAGGGAGAAGTCATACAAAGGGAAACCTGGACTGCCGTCCTGGGGGCCCCCAAATATCCTGGGCGCCTTTGTAAACAGGGAGGCTTCCCTTATGCCTTCAGTAGGGGAAGGGGAGGGAAAATGGCCGCATTGTGAAGCCGTGAGAGAAACAACCTTTAATCCTCGCAAAGCCCAATAATATCATGTATATTGACGGAAACCCCGTGGAGTGGGCCTGACGGGAGTTTTTTCATTACCGGGGTACGCCGTAACCTAGCTACCTTTGAAAAGTAACCCACGTCGAGAGGCACTTGACATTTGCAAAGTATTATGGGTGTCCTCTCTCCGTCTTCTCAAGTTCCCAAATTTACAATGGTCTTAATTTAAAAGTTAAGCCCGGGGATCAATCGCCGAGTGTCGGGCCAGGCTGCCCTTTTTTAAAACAAAACAAAATAAAAAAACAAAACAAAAAATCTATATATACACATATATATGTATGTATGTATCAACCCCACCCCTCGGGACAGTATGACCTGACTTCCTCATTCTTCTCGGGTTCGGGGACTCGCACGTCGTCCCCACGTGTCATTTAGGAGGAAGGTGTCTGCCCTCAGATCCGAAGGTGGTGTCTCCACTCCTCCAGGTGTTGCCACGACCCACGGAGGCCGCAGCAGCTGGTAATGAGTTGGCGAAAATGAAAAAGGAGCATAAGTAGCTTCTTTAGCAAATCCCCTGGAAATGACACAGAGCCTGGAGGATCGATAGCATTGATCCATCCAAGGGCTGCAGACCCGCTCTGTCTGACTCGCCTGCGACAGTCACAGCCTGGGGGGCGAGGGCGGGGCAGGGGGGGGGCAGCAACGTTATGACAGGCAAAACTATGACCGAATCATCAGGGACAATCCAACTCCAGCCTGCTTTTCTGCTCCGTCTATTTGGGCAACGGCCGTGGGTCAACATTAGAGCAAGGATCAGGCTGAAATCCCCAGGGAGAACTGAAGTGGGCCACAGCCTGGCTTTCCAACCTACCTATGTGGCCTTCGATGGTATTTGCACCCGTATTTTATTTTCTACCGAAACCCGGGTCGTTGCGGAAACCAGGACTCTTGAACTAGAAACCTGAGGAATCTGCAAGACGTTTTTGAGAATGCTCAGATATTATTGGAACCCGAGGTGGTTAGATGAT
Source organism: Graphiurus murinus (assembly GCA_004027655.1). Taxonomy (NCBI): domain Eukaryota; kingdom Metazoa; phylum Chordata; class Mammalia; order Rodentia; family Gliridae; genus Graphiurus; species Graphiurus murinus. The sequence continues at coordinate 4,894 of PVLC010015120.1, forward strand.
CTAGCAGTGTTTCCTATCAAAAAAAATCAGGCAGGCCAGAATCATTATGAAGTCACTTCAAACTGTCTACTCTAGGCATGTGCTGAGATTCCAACAATGGACAGACTGGCTCTTGACTCAAGTTCAGTCTTTTGAGAGAGAAGATACAATATGACCCACGTTCAGTTGGGCAAGTACTGTCAAAGCAGAGTGTTCTGGAAACCCAAAGGACGGGACTGATCCCATTGGGGAAGGTTTTACAGAGGCCTTAAGTGACATGGTAGAGTTTGGATTTGCCCTGAAAGCAGCAAGGATCCACAAAGCAAGGGATTAACATAATCCTACAGCAGTTTAGGAAAGATAATTCAGGCATCAAATGTATCAGTCAGCTATTGCCACAATAATGCTGAGTAACAAAACTTCCTCAAATCAAGTGCCTTAAAATAGCAAGCATTTTTTTTTCCTCCTGCTTTGACTCTGCTGTGCTTAGCTGGGATCAGGTGAGCTGGGCTCCAGGTCACAAGATGGGTTCAAGTCAGCTGTCTTTTCTCATTCTTCTCAGACTAATCACTGTCCAGGGCATAAGAGCATGGACAGAAAGATGCTGTGCCTCTTGAGGTCTCAGTCTAGAACCAGCAACTACAGAAATACACGCACACACACACACACACACATTCTATTAGCCAAGTCAAGTCACACAATTGAGCCACACACACCAATGCAATGAGGAAAACACACTACACCTTTAACGGGAAGAACAGTAAAATCGCAAGACAAAGGCTGTGAGATGTGTAAGCCTTGTACACAGCAGGCATGAAGAATTGCGAACAGCGATTCGTTCTCGCACCAGGGAGAGGACAGGCAGGGGGTGGAGAAACCACAGGCAGCTCATGATCTGTGGAGTACGGGTCCGTGTAAAACAGAAGGAAACACTCCATCGAGCAGCCTGAGAGAACTCTTCTGAAACTGCAGGGTCCCACCGCGTTGGCCTCGCTCGTCTGTTTGGAACAGGGAGACACTCCAGCTAGAACATTATTAAATGGCTGGTTGAAACAGTTAGGAATTCCCGGTTGAATTATAGTCTTGGCAGCAGCTGCCTTCCAGACCCATCTGGTTTGAATTGGCAGAGCTGCAGCTGCATGTCTTTGGTATGGCTGAGCCTTTCTTTTGACTAATGGGCCTGCACGGAAGGGGTGGAGAAAGGATGGAACCGTTGTCATGAAAAATGGGTAGAGAAAACAACAGGGTTACTACTGTTGTGCTTTGCCGCGCGGAAGCGGGGTCTGTGGTTCTGGGCTGCAGGACAGATTCGCGGAGGATTACCGGGTCCCCTCGGCTTCTCTGGAGCTGTCGGACCCCGGCAGATGCTGTCACATTGCATAGTCGGGTTCTGAATTGATTGTTTCACTTTTATGGGACTGGTATAATTAGTTTCACATTTTTAATTTATAGCATCAGCTAAGCTTTTTAATCCGTTATTTATGGCAAAGAACTAAGAACTAAATTGCCTCCTGCCCCCTCCACCAGAAAGCCCTTCCCTGCCACAGTCTGGGATCGGTTGTTTCGCTAACTGTGGCCTTCTGAAGGGAAAACTTTTCTCACCGAGGAGTGGCTGCAGGTTCTTTGCGTTTCTACCTCCCTTGATCCTGGAGGAAGAAAATTTTTAAAAAGACTCAAACATTTGAACAGAGTGATGTTTCTCTGAAACTCTACTTTGGGAGAAAGTGAAGCTGACGGAGATGAGAAACTCATGCTAGAAAATTTCCATTTAAAGAAAGTCCTGCTGGGGGCGTGGTGGTGCATGCCTGTAATCCCAGTACTTGGGAGGCTGAGACAGGAGGATCACAAATTCGAGGACAGCCTTAGCAGTTTAGCAGGACCTCAGCCTCTTAGCAAGACCCTGTTTCAAAATACAAACTAAAAAGGCCTGAAAGTATAGCTCAGAGGTAGAATGCCCCTGGGTTCAATCCCTAGTACCAAAATATAAAAAATTAAAAGTTTAAAAAAAAAAAAAAGGCCTTGTATTTCCTATCTTCCATATTCAGTTGTTTCAGTATTTTCTTGAAACAAGCAAGAGATCTTTGGCACATGAGAAGTGAACCCCAAGGGCTGGGATACCTGCCGAGTCTGAACCAAGGGTCTTGGAGAGTGGACAAGTTCAAAGGCCATACCAAGTGACACACTTGAGAATTCTCCTTCGGGTTGAATTGTATTGATGGCCACGCCCTAAGTCACTGGGGAAAAAAAAAAGTCACAGTCACCTTGTACATCTGGGAGGACGAGATGACCCTTACCTCTCACGGAGCGCCACTTCTGAGGAGTCACGGGCAGGGGATGGACCGCATCCAGACTGGTAGCCCCAGCGGCAGCTCGGACTACAAGCTACAATTGCGGCCTCAATCCTGGCTTTGATCTTTTGCCCAAGCCCATGTGAGCGGAGTGTTGAGAAGTCAGAGACGAAACGCCAGGCTGCGCAGGAGCAGCTCCAAAAGGGGATACTGATACCGAGCCAGGGTCCTGCCCCTAGCCGCCCCCCAGCATCCAGGCTGAGGGGTCTCGCTATTTACTAAATGTTAACTAAATACCTATTGGATCGTCTGTTTAATGAGGTGTATCAAACATGTAATAAGATACATATCTATTAAACAGTTGTGAAATCTCGGCAAATATGTTCTTAATAAGAAAGGGCGCAGATGGCTTGCAGATTGGTCCAAAGAACAAAGGCTACAGGAGCTTACAGGAGGGATGGAGGAGCCATCTTCTGAAAGCTGAGAAGACGACCCCATTTTCATCCAGAATTTGATACATGTATCTGAGATTGACCAGAGTAAAAAATGGGACGCAGGCCCACAAAGGAGAGAACATAAACTTCAAAACTGAAAGACAGGAGGAGGAGTGAGGATAATGAAAGGCAGGGAAAGTGGTGGCTCACTAAAGATGCTACACTCGTGTTTTAAATATACCATCAGTTTCTAGCAGAATGCAATTCTCAAAATCACACATTTTGCCCCTCCGGTGTCCCCGCACTGCAGGGACACACCGAGTATTAGAAAACAAGAGTCACATGATATGCAGGTAAGGATTATTCACTTGTTTTTCTGTCTTGAAAAAAAAAAAAGTAGTAATTATCATATTATATTGCAATATGCTATTGAAGTTGCCATGGAAAACTGAGCTCTTCCTCCTTGATCAAGCACTGGGTCAGGTGTGATGATTTGTCCAATAATTGGTATTTAGAGCTGAGAAGGAAAAAAGAAAAAAAAAGAAAAGGAAAAAAGAAAAAGAAAAAGCCAGGCGTGGTGGCGCACCCTTGTAATCCCAGTACTTGGGAGGCTGAGACAGGAGGATCTGGGTTCGTGGCCAGCCTCAGCTACTTAGTGAGGCCCTCTGCAATTTAGTGATACCCAGTTTTAAAATAAAGAATAAAAAATAGGGCTGGGGTTATAGCTCGGAGGTAGAATGCCCCTGTGTTCAATCCCCAGTTCCGAAAAAAAAAAAAAAAAAAAGAGGGGAGCAAAATTTGCAGAGGCAGGGTGTCTTAAAGTGAATTCTGAAATAAGCACAAAGCTCAGAACTCTGTTTCCCAACCTTTTCCAAGTTGGCACACAAGGTGTATGATTCACTTTGTTCATTACACTGGAATTATCAAAGACTAGGTGCTCTCCAGCCCTTAGGCCCATCCTGAGGGCGAGAGATCTCTCTCTTGTCCCAGTTTTTGGGGAGCCACGTCCTGACCTATACAGAGAGCCTTGGAGCTGCAGGGCCTTAAAGGTCATGTTCTGTCTCTCAAATCAGACACCAAATAGTAAAAAAAAAAAAGTACATGGATAGTAATAATTAACCTTCCTATTACTTCCTGGGTACCTGACATTGTTCTAAGAGTTTGCACATATTCACTCATTCAAACAACATAATAACTGTGAAGCGGTATGGTCTTCACCTCCACTTAAGAAATGAGGAAATCGTGGAGCATAAATGCAAAGTCCCCAAGGTGAGACCCACAGCTGGCAGGTAGGTGTCACTGAGGTTCAAAGTCAGCTGGTCTGGCTGCCACTGGTATGTTCATACCTACTACTCTATGTTAATACTCTGCAAGAATTCTAGAGTCATGCGTCACATAAAAAGCATGTTTTTAGAGTGTATCAAGGTCAAGAGTAGAGGCAGCTCACAGCCCCGTGGGACAGCAGAGGAGTTGGGGACAGGTCAGCAAACAACCTGAGAGGCTCCCTGTTGCCACACACCTGTCACTCACCTGTGTTCCACCAGGATGCCAGGGTGTACCAGTTGGGAAGTACACCAACTGGTATGTCCAGGATACTCACAGTAGGGCTGTTTAATCATAGGAGAACAAAGGCCTTACAAAAAGACACTGGACAAGCTAGATGCATGATAGAAATAGAAAGTGCATGCACTGATGTCCTGTAGGCGGCCTTGGTAAAGTATGATGCAAAGCCATACTAATTGGTGGGGGGAAAAGGTTCATAATAGAATGTGTAAAGGAAACTCAAGCGACAAGACAGTATGCAGACTTTGTGACCTCACTTTAATTTAAAAAGAAGATTAAAAATGTATACGATTTAAAAAAAAAAAAAAAAAGCCTAATAGAATATTCAGCAAATGCTTATTACCAGCCGTGATTTCAGGATAATGGAATTATGGGTGCCTTTAATTTTTTTTTTTTTTTTTGCTTACTTGTTTTCTCTATACTTTCATCTAATGGACACAGATAATTTGAAACTTAAAAAGAAAGGAGAGAAGCCAGGCGTGGTGGCGCACGCTTGTAATCCCAGCATTTGGGAGGCTGAGACTGGAGGATCTGGGTTTGCAACCAGCCTCAGCTACCTAGTGAGGCACTCTGAAACTTAGTGAGACTTTGTTCCAAAATAAAGAATAAAAAATAGGGCTGGGGGTATAGCTCGGAGGTAGAATGCCCCTGAGTTCAATCCCAGTACCACAAAAAAAAAAAAAGGAGAGAGAGAGAAATATCACCCGCTGAATTCCTATAGGAGAATTATTAATGTTTCAGTGTCCATTTCAGTCTAAACATAGTTTCCCCAGACTGGTGACTTTCAACCTCTCATTGTCATTGTTTTTAGCAGCAGAATTCTTTTCCTAATAAAATCTTACCCGTAGCCTCCATATATAAAAATAGATCAAATGGGGCCGGTCTGATGGAAGCCAGGTGTGAGGCCCACTTGCCGCCCCTCCCGCCTCCCATTGCCAAGGTTCCTGGTTCACAGAACTCCTCCCCTGTACTGCCTACAGGACACTCACAACACCCTGGTAAATGTGCTTTGAAATAGTATGTCTATTTAAATAAAATTAGAATAACCAGAAGAAATCATGGAAGACGCAATTCTTTTATTTAAAAAAATAGTTTGTTTGGGATTTGAATATAAGTGCATAGACTTTTGCCAGGTCCTGGTCCCTGGGGGCCTCCCAGGAGTCTTCCTTGGCATCTGGTGTGACGTTTCATTACCAATACAGGTAAATCTCTCCCTGCCTTGTATCGATACTTCTATTTTGTTCCTGCTCATTGCGATATGGTCCCATAGCTTCCTTTTTATTTCCTTACTATTTATTAATTGATTGATTGGTTTACTTATTTTTGTGGTACTGGAGATTGAACCCAGGGGCATTCTACCTCCGAGCTACACTCCCCAGCCCTTTGTTGTTTTTTATTTGGAAACAGGGTCTTGCTAAGTTGTGGAGGATCTCTCTAAGTTGCTGAAACTGGCTTCAAACCTGCTCTCCTCCTATCTCAGCCTCCCAAGAACTGGGATTACAGATGTGCACCACCACATCTGGCTCCCCTATCATCATCTTCTTCTTCTTCTTCTTCTTCTTCTTCTTCTTCTTCTTCTTCTTCTTTTTTAAAAAAGGACAAGTCTCTTAGTTGATAACAAGAGAGTACACAGCCACTTAATAACCCATCTTCAGTGTCATTGAGTATTGACCTCAAGAAAATTCCAGAAAGCTCTGTGCCCAGAAACCCTACTTTCCCATACTTTGCACAAGCTTGTTCTTATGTTGTTTATTTGCCCCATAGAGGCAACTTAGCTGCAATTGGCAGAAAATGATTTTGAAGAAATGTGTGTGTGTGTGTGTGTGTGCGTGTGCGTGTGTGTTTAATGCAATCTGCTTCCCATCAACCAACATCTGTGGCTGATAAACAGTGGCAGAGTGAGACAGACCAGAACCCATCCACAGCACTGCCCTGATGTGGTCTCTGAATGTAAAGCCAGGCCGTGGGCCTCCTCCTTCATTTCTCTAGAACGCACCCAGCAGTCAAGCACAGAAATACCTTTCTGCTGGTATTTATTCTTCAATCTCGAGGGGAAGCTGAGTAGAACCATAATGTGTAAGAATGTGGAGAATCATCAGTCACAGGGGGGCTATGGTTTTATTACCTCTGCCTCCCAACTGCTTAGGAAACCAAAGTGACATTTGGAAAAAGAAGCTAAGATGCTCCTACCTCTTCCCTCTTTCCGTGGTTTCCTTGCCTGCCCCCTCTGTCGTTCCCCCCGCAACCCCCACATAGGACTAGCCTCCTGGCTCTGAAAAAGGATTAATTGTGACACTCCATGCTTGGCTCTACTGAGCTGAGCTGAAACCTTGTTCAGTATGCTACAGGTTATTAGGGTTAGCCCAAAGAATGTGCATTTATTTACTGAAGGTACTTTATAAATCAATACCTTGTTTTTGAATTCAGGTCAATAGGAATAACTCTGAAACACAACCAACAACTACAGCAACCCTAAAACAGCACTTTCAACTTATTGATTTTTAGAAAAGTATCTTTTCCTGGCATTATTCACACACCCTTGATAAGCAACTCAATGCAATCAAAAAATTTAATGGATTTTTTATCCCCAAAATATATATTTATATATTTTTTTCAACATGTCTTTGAATTTCAGCCAGTTAGGTTCTTTGGAAAAGATAAATTGTGGGGTGGGGGTAGGGGGTGGGATATAGAGTTTGCCCTGATTGCTGGCCTTTTTGCTACTGTCAATGTTAGAACACAGATGACCGCACCCAGTGACTACTTATTATTTCATTAGTTCAATCTTTTGGTGATTTTAGGTATCTCCCTAATTTTGTAAAAATTTGTACTTCTTTTCATACAATAGTATTTATTAAGCTACTTCGCTGACTAGGGTCTTGATCGGGGCACTTTAGAATGCAGACACAGCCAGAATAACTCTCACCTTCCTTTTTAGCTGAGTAGCTTAATCTGGGGTATCCATAAGCTTCATGATATTAGTGTCCCACCAAACTTATTTACAAATTTGTGTGTGTATGTGTGTGTGTGTGTATGTGTGTGTGTGTGTGTGTGTGTGCGTGCACATGTGTACACCTATTTCTTACAGAAGGGGAAGCATGCCTAGTTCTTGGAGAAACCATAACCCTGGAAAGGTTCCCACTGCTCTAGAACAGTGGTTCTCAAGGGACCCCTGAGTCTCCTAGTCTCTGAGGCCCAGAACATTTACCTATTAATCCAAAGAGATTGTTTGCTTTTTTTCACTTTCATTCCCTCACAAGTGTATAGTGGAGTTTTCCAGAGGCCATGTGACATATAATATTTAACAGATTGAATGCAGAAGCAGATCTGAGAATCTGGCTGTCTTCCCTTAAGTCAGACAGAGACTAGCAAACACGTGAAGCAATGCTTGCCATGGCCCAACACTCATGTTGAAATTGAGTCCCAGTACAATACTGTTGGGAGTCGGGGGTCTAATGACAGTGTTTGGGTGAATGGATTAATGCCTATAAACAGGGATTATGAGGGCGGGGGGGGGGGGTAATAGATCAATGGTAGAACACTTGCCTAGCATATGCAAGGCCCTGGGTTTAATAAATGGGGGTTATATGAGTGCGTTCACAGCTCTATTCTACACTTTTGTCCTGTGAAGGCAGAACGTTCCTCCCATCTGGAAGATGCAGCATTAGGCATCACCTTGGAAACAGACTGAGCCCTTACCAGTCACCAAACCAGCTTCCATTTTGGTTTTAGACTTCTCAGTCTCCAAACTGTGCAAAATAAATTTCTTGTGCTTATAAATTACCGAATCTGTGGTATTCTGTTACAGCAGTACAAGGGGACTAAGGCAACATCGCTTTTCTCACTAAATTATTATGGTTTGGGAAATGTAATTATTTTCTGTGAAGTTTGTTACATTAACACATACTAGATTTATTATTCTATTTTTTATTGACCTAATAAATATATTTAATGTCTTCATTTTAATCTCTAGTATACCAGTAAATAGAACACAGACAACAAAAGCTACTTGGCATCCTTCATAATTTTTCAAAATATAAACGCTGAGACCCTGAGATAAAATATGTTTGAAAATTGCTACTTCAGAAAATTTTGAACTTCTTCTGAGCAGTATTAGCAGATAAAAGTAAAAGTAAAAATAAGCAATATGGTAATTGATTTACAAGTTGAGAGTTTATGCAATTCCTCATATATTGGGTTGAACCACATGAAATTGTCAATACTTGACTATTATTTGCTTAGAAAAAATGGAAATTTCATTGGTTAAAAACCAATAAAAAGATATTAATCCTCTAAATGAGTTACTGCTTTTTGACATCTCAAAGTTGGCTGGAGAAGTATTGGTAAAAGAGTTCTACCATTTTATCTATATACTCTTATCCAGATCTCTTTTTGCAAAATAACATTTTATTTCCTGCGTATTTTCTTCATTATCTCTAATTATGGAAGTAGTACATGACTGGAATGAAGTGTAAAAACCTAGGTCTCCATAATGACTCCATCCAGAGAGAGCTAGCTTAATAAAATGTTACTTCCACTCTGTTTTTTTAGGCATATTTTTATCTGGCTAGGATCATATTGTACTTTTTAATCCTGGATCTGATTTTTATCACTTTTATATAAACATTTTTCATGTTATTTAAATCACCATATTAAACTTACATAATTTTTCTGATTTTCTTATTGTTCATTTTTTGAAGATATAGAACACTGTGAAGAATTAAATCATTCTCAACATCACCATCTGGAATAATCATGCCTATGACTCTGGTGTAAATTTCTCTGTCTACATATTTTTGATACCCTCAATATATTGTTGTGAATATCTTTGGTCGAACAAAACTCCTTTTCCCTGCTGGAGGTTTTTTCCACCTGTTTTCTCAAAAATGAATCATACAGCTTGCCCTCAGTGGATTCTGTCAGACAAACATGGTGCCAAAACATAGGAAAGAGTGGAGAGGATGTTCTGGAAGAAAGTGACAGCTTTCACAATTTTGTGCTGAGATGAAGGGCATGAGCACACATTTGGCTCCTATGTTGCCAAATTATTTTCCCAAAAGTTGTCCTGATTTACATCCTACTCGCCATGCTTGGGTAGCCATTTCACTGTTCCATGTCAATATTGGGTTTTCTCTCTGTGTGTCTCTTACTCAAGGTCTCTTTTCCTTACCTCTTTTTTCATGGTTTCCAAACTAGTTTATTAGTCACAATGTTCCCTATTTCAATTTGCATGACTTTGATGTTTACTGATGTTGAAACTATTTTCCTAGATCTTATTTGCTGGCCACTGCCTCTGTAGTGAGTTCCTTTTACTTTCAAGATGGCTGACTGACACAATGGAATTTTACTCAGCCATAAAGAAGAACACAATTATGTCATTTGCAGGGAAATGGATGGAACTGGAAAACATTATGTTAAGTGAGATTAGTCAGTAGCAAAAAGTAAAAAATTGTATGCTCTCCCTGTATGTGGATGCTAGGGAGAGAATGGGGGCATAAGAGGGACTCCAGATGAAGAAGGAGAAACCTTAGATGAGCAAAGAAGTTGACTTAACTGAAAGTGATGGGGGATGGGGGACACCCTAATGCACATGATGTACTTTCACAAACATAATCAAAGTCAATCGCTAAACTGAACCTGAGAAGGAAGAAGGGCAAGGGAGTAGGGCAGGAATTGGGGAAGGGTTACATGAGAAATGTGTGCGTGTATGCCTTTATCAGTTTGTACCTAACAAAGATGTATGATTATAATGCACCAATTTAAAAAAAAAAGATGGCTGACTGACATTGGCATCAAACCTCAATATCTAGACTGCATTACTGAAACCAACTGGCCCACAGGGTACTGAACTCACTCTTTTGGCTTCATTATAACCTATTTGCTAACCAAATGAACTAACTGGTCACTGGGAGAAATATTTCTGGCAAGAAATAGCAAAATGTTGAAACCACAAGTAACTTTCTCATTATATCCTATGCTGGTAAACACCCTACTTCAGTCTAATTTTGTGCCCTATAATTTAAGATGAAAGTGAATAACTTATACTTCAAAAAAAGTGCAGTAACAGAAGAGTGAACTTGAAATTGGTCTTATTTACTTGGTTAGGAAGTCCTAAACCTGTCAATCAAGTTGGTTAAGCCCTGAACCTGGGATCTTTGCTGGCTTTTTGCTTTGCATCTAAGTTACTCGAATGTTCTCAGCAAACTTTCTCTGGATACATGGAAGACAGAAGCCATGTCTTGGAAGATAGAGGCCATTCCTAAGTCTCTTTTACAATTCTCTGCAAACAGGCATTTTCTAAGCATTCTGCAGGTTGTACAGTCATCCCTCAGTAGCCATGGAGGATTGGTCCCAGGCTCCCTGCACCTGCAGATACTGAAATCTGAGGATGCTCAAGTCTTTTATATAAAATGGTGTGCCATTTGCATATAACCTATGTATATTTTCCTGTATCATCCCTACATGACTTATAATACCTTATGCAGTGTAAATGCTATATAAATTATGGTAATGATATATTGTTTAGGGAATAATGACAAGAAAAAAGTCTGTGCATGCTTAATATAGACCCTGTGTGTGACATGTGTATTTCATTTAATCTGTGATCTATGATTTAATCTGCAGATGCAGAACCCATGGTTGCAGAGGGCTGACTATATGTATATCAAGATAGTTGCCCTGTTAGTGGGGCATGGTGATGCACGCCTGTAATTCCAGTACTTGGGAGACTGAGACAGGAGAATCATGAGTTCATGGCCAGCCTCAGCAACATAGCAAGACCCTCAACAACTTAGTGAAACCTTGTTTTTTTTAAAAAAAAAAAAAAAATAGGACTGGGGGTATAGCTCAGAGGTAGAATGCCCCTGGGTTAATTCCCAGTACCACAAAAAATACACACACACACACACACACACACACACACACACACACATTGCGATCATGTGTAGGGCAGCAAAAGAAAAGTGGAGAGGAGAATTGTGGGAAATACATTTAATAGAAAAGAGGACTGAGTATATGATAATAAAAGAGAGGACCCCAGCTGCCAGTAAGAATCTTTGAATGCAAAACCTCAAGGTTGCCTGCTATGACGTAACCAAGCTCTGGCCTAGATAAGAAAAGGAATAGTGAACTATAGCTTCCCTAGGGATACAGAGAGATCAAAACTGAAAGGGAAACACTCTGACCCAAATGTCTAAAAGCAGCAGACTCTCCTTGTTTTCCTGTGTTCTGTTGGCCAGATCTCTTCATTAACTACGTCCCAAGCCTTGCCAGTCTCCATTCACCGTCCGTAATGATGGCCTGGGGGGGCAGCCAGGTCTTGAAGAGCCCTCTGACTCATCAAAGACATATTAAATTAAATGCATTTTGTTGTGGCCTAATTATTTTAAAATTGGTGATCCACGTGTGCTATATATGGTAATTCCCTATTAATCCAATATTTGATTGAACCAGAGCAATATTTGAGTAGTCCATTTCCCAGCCCAGGGTGAAGAGTCAACGCTGATTTTTAAGAAGGAGCAGAGCGGGCGTCGGGTGCGTCTCTATTGTATGTCGCTTGAGGAATTTACATAAGCACAGCTGACTATCAGAGTTGTTTTCTTGCTCCATGATAAAAGTTCATTTTTAAAACCTCAAATTGCAATTTGTCAAAGTCCATTTGCCAGTTCTTTAACAATTTCAGCCAAATTGTAAATTGTATAACCGTCTGCATCATTTGCATACATAATCATGTTAGAGTGATGGTATAATCTAGGCACATCATTTATGAGAAGAGAGAACAATAGCAGCCGGCTTCCAATTCTTGGGATACTCAGAGTAATTTATTACATGGCTGATGTTTTCTTTCTAATTTCCACGAAATGATCTCTTTTAGAATGATGAGCGGTAAGGACTGTGGTCCCTCGAGTATTATCATTCCTGCTTTCCTAATCTTGAATTGAGAGCCAACATGAGCGCCACATCTACACCACACATGCGTGCGCGCGCGCACACACACACACACACACACACACACACATACACACAGAGTAATTTCAGTCCAAATACTATCACTAGAATCCAATGAAACAATATCCTCTCCCAACGGTGCCCCTGTGTTAAATTAATTTAATCTCTGGATCTCATTATTGAATATTTTTTCTGGGCATTGACCATTTGCCAATTGCTCACTTCCTATTTCTAATCAATCTTGCAGATAATTTACCAGCCAACTAAATCGTTTTACTGGTCTATAGTACTCTCCTACCCGACCGAGAGCAAAAGTAAATACAATCAGTCTTGTGTTGCGCCGTCGGAAATTTATGATGACCCCAGGCAGGTAGCTTTCTGCAAGACTAATTTATGTATAGTCACATCTGTCACCGTGGCACTTGGACACGTTTGAGGCTTTTTTATTAGTTATTCCTGGTAACAACCCCGTGAGATCACAAGGTGGGTCAGATATACCCTTTCTCGAGAGGTCTCTGAAATTGCATTTTATGCCTACATTTGGGGATTCAGCCCTCAAGTCAAGAGAATGGTCTAGACCACAGATCAGAGTCACCTCCAATCTTAGGATTCCGAATCTCTGCCAGGCCCAAATTCATTATTCCATTTATTAATTTCCCCCCCACACACACACACACAATAAAAACTGTGGCCCAGAGAGGAAATCACTTCTCTGGGGTCATAAAGCAATTGAGTTAGGCAGTAAGGTTAGGCTACCCGTTAAGTCAATGGTTAACACAGACTCAGATAAACGTGGATTCAAATCCTCACAGCCATTTATTAACGATCTGACTTTGAGAGCAAATGGCCAGTCTTCTTTTGCAGCACTGTCAATCTTTTAAAAAGAGGGGAAAATGCCTGTGCTCTTGAGGTTATTGTGAGGTTGAAGAGTAGCTCCCCATTTAATGGTTTCCTGGGCTAGGCTTCACATTTCTTCACTGTGTTTAATCTGCACTGTAGCCTTGCAGAGTGGAGAAGGGGATGGGATCCCTGATACCAGGAACGTAGAGCTTCTGAAACAGGGTCCTCACCCCTCCTTTGGGCAGCAGTAGCCCTTGTTATTAGGGTACCAGCCAGTGGAGCAAGCCACCCTGGGTGTCTGTCTTTCCCATCTAAAAACCTGCGTTTCATTTGCTGGAAACATCTTAAAATACAAAGAGGAATCTTTTCAAGTTGCAAACAAACAAAGAGGAAAAAAACAAAAAAAAAACAAGTTAATGGAATTTAAGATAATTTTAGCTTAAAAGTCCCAAGTGTGGTCAGAGCACGATCGGTGAAGCTCTCAGCTGACTCTGGGAACAAATCCGTACACTCTCAGGTTTCATACACAAACCTGAATCTCACCAGATCCAACCTTCTCCCCTGCGTCATAGGAGGACAGTTGTCACTGACTCAAATGGAAGTGATGCTCAGGTCCTCCCACTGGGCCCCGCTGAGAGAGCGATGGACACAGGCGAGGTATCCAGGCTGAGAGAGCGATGGACACAGGCGAGGTATCCAGGACAGCCCGTGCCCTACAGTAAGTGTCGGCCAGTGTTAGGACCCTGAACTTTCCCCTGCGCCATCTCACCTGGCCACATAGGCTTGATGGCTCAGCATTTTTAGTATCCAAAGCTAGGAAGGTTTTCCTGTCCAGTTCAGGATTTCTATGACTTCCATATTTTTTTTCCCCTGACATAACAGTACCATGTAAATTTCCTTAAATGTTTATGGAACAGAAACAGATGGGCACCCGCCATGGACAAGGCATCTTTAAAGCTATAAAGTCAAAGAAGACTTGAATCCTGACCTCAAAGGGCGTACGCTCTGCTGAAAGAGAGGGGCAGGGCCTTCCATAATGCAAATCAAACCGTGGGGTAATTTTTATTTTTATTTTTTTATTTA
>PVLC010015120.1:19127-38033 GCA_004027655.1 Graphiurus murinus
GGTACTGGGGATTGAACTCAGGGGCATTCTACCTCCAAGCTATACCCCCAGCCCTATTTTTTATTCTTTATTTTGAAACCGAGTCTCACTAAGTTGCGGAGTGCCTCACTAGGTAGCTGAGGCTGGCCGCGAACCCGGATCCTCCGGTCTCAGCCTCCCGAATGCTGGGATTACAAGCGTGCGCCACCACGCCCAGCTTGGTAATTTTTAAATCATGTATATAAGGTGCAAGAGGACTGGATGGCTCTCAGAACTTTCCAGAGGAAATGTCATGAGGGTGGGGCCTTGAAAGATTGTCACCCACTTAACTCTTCTTTCCTTCCTTCCTTCCTTCCTCCCTCCCTCCCTCCCTCTGTCCACTCCCCCTTCCTGCTGAGTACCCAGCACTAAGTGATAGGAAACCAAAGCCAGTTGGTACATGGTCTCAGTTCCCATGGCCACCCCAGGTATAGGGTACAAATCCACATGTAGATCCATGGCTGCTGGACAAAGGAGTGGGCACGGAGGAGGAGGGCCCCAAGAGGCTCTAGGAATGGGGACAACGGTCTGCCACAATGCAGTAAGAGATCAGAGATGGCTTCCAAGAGGAGGTGATCAGAAAACTAGGCTGAGAAGATCAAGAAGAGGATAGAAGATGGGAAAGAAAAAGAAAAACACAAGCATAGAGGCAAAAAGGGGAGCCAGGCATGGTGGCGCATTCCTGTAACCCCAGTACTTGGGAGGCGGCTGCTAAGGCTAGGAAGATGGCAGGTTCTCAGACAACTTCAGCAATATAGCAAGACTTTCAGCAACCTAGCGAGACCCTAACAAAACAAAACAACCACAACAAAAATAAACAAACAAGCAAACAAAAATAGAGATGGGAGTGTAACTTGGAGGTAGAAAGTCCCCGTGTTCAACCCCCAGTACCACAAAAAAGAGGGAGACGGAGCCTGATGGCACCTCCCACGTAGTTCAGAGCATGCAGGAGGGCTGGGAATGCAAGAGCAGGAAAGGAGGCGGGATGGGGAAGACTTTGATGGGGGTGAAGGAAAGCCACGAAGGTGAGCCTTCCAGACAGAAGGGCCAGCGCCATCAAAGGCACAGACATGTGAAGAGCACGTCTCATGAAAGGAGGCCCACGAGCAGGCTAGTGTGGCCAGCACACAGAAGAGCAGAAAGAGAGATGAGTCTGGAGAGGGAAAACCTAGCGGTCCATCTTCCTGCCGCTGCATTCCTGTCTGGGTCCCTCTGCACCACCTGGCCGGCCCGGTTCTCAACGTGACAGTACAGTCATTCTGACCCCAGCAGCTGGAGCATCTTCTCTGCCACAGCGATGGTTTTATAACTTTAATTTTGACTCTGGGCCAAGCCAGCCATATGGCTGCACTGCCCTGGTAGGGAAACTCTTCCAGCCATCTGTGCTGGGTACTGTTGGTATTTTCTTCTGGGTCTTTGGATTTCTCTTCCATGTGGCTTTTGATTGGCTTCCTACCGGGGCCAACAGTATCAGAAGAAAAAAAAAAAAAGATGGCTAGTAAATAAACACTTAAGAGATGGCTGGTTCCAAATTGATCCATGCTTCTAAATGGTATGCCCTCTAGAGAAGGCTAAGAAATCCTGGGTGTAGCCCAGATTTTGGCCACATCTGTGACTTGTAACAAGGTTGGTATTCTTGCACATGTTGTCTGAAGTAAGAAATGGTGGTTGACTGCGGCAACATTAGAGTGAATAAAGTGAGCTTAGATCTTTGCATTTAAATAGACCTTTTTTTTTTTTTTTTTTTTTTTGTAGAAGCTGATTGTTTGAGTCACAGTGGAAAAAAAAAAAAACCAACTTTCCCACTGATTTATGTTCTTGGTGTTTTCTGGGAATTTTGTCAATCTTCAGAGAACAGTCTGTTCATTTTTAGATTGCATTAAATTCCTCGGCAACACCGGCACGCCATAAGTGCCTTTTATTCTTTAATATATAGTGAGCACTAATAACTGACAGCTAGTCTTCCTAATAAGTTTCGTCAAATAAGTGCCTACTGCACTCCAGCTCTTTGTTTGTAGATGCTGGTGAAGCATGATCTCATTCTTAAGGAGATTTCACATCATTCACCTGAAACAAAACAAAAAGAGTAAAAACTGCTGTCCATTCTTATTTCTATGCATTTCATCTCTTTTCTTTTTTTTTTTTATGTATTTAGTGTGTGTAGTACTAGGGATTGAACTCTGGGATATTCTACCTCCAAGTTATAACCCCAGCCCTTTTTCTTTTAAACAGGGTCTTGCTAGGTTGCTGAGAGTCTTGTTGCATTGCTGAGGCTGGTGTGAATCTGCAATTCTCCTGTCTCAGCCTCCCAAGTACTGGGATTACAGGTGTGCACCACCACACCTGGCTTCAACATCTCTTTTCTTGCTCTAGTAGATCCTTTCTCATATCAAGACAGTTACAGGGTCAAATTGAAGATGTTTTAGTAGCATTTTCTTCTCAGATGGATAATACAATTGTTAAGTTCCTTTTTTGGGTGGAGGGGGCGGTCTATAGATAGAACCTAGGGGTATTCTACCTCCAAGTTACACCACCAGCCCTTTTTTTTCTTTTGAAACAGTCTTTCTAAGTTGCTGAAGGCCTTGCTAAGTTGCTAAGACTGACCTCAAACCTGCAATCCTCCCGTCTCAGCCTCCTGAGTACTGGGATTACAGGCGTGTACCGCCATGTCCAACCATCAAGTCCCTTTTAATTCTGTGAACCTACCTAAGTATTCTAGATTTATTTCAGGACAAAAGGATCCCTATTTGAAACATGCAGATCGTTTCTACACAAAACTGCCCAATTAGTCAGGGCTTTTGGGGTTGAAGCTTTCTAGACCCAAACTCACTTTAGCCTAAGTAAAAGTGAGAATGTATCCAAATACTAAACTATAAATTATTCATCTATTAAAATACCTGGGGCAGGTAGCTTCCGGCTCAGCTGAATTCAATAGTTCCCACAATAACATCTAACTTTCTCCTCAACTCTCCCCACACTGACTTTGGTTCAGTTTTCCTCTATGTTTGTCTCATTTTTAGGTGGTCTGTTTACCTGCCCTTGGCAGCTCCAGGCTCTTGTCCAACCAATATGGCCTCCCCTTTGTCAGTGGCTCCAGCTGGAAACCTGGTGTGGGCTCTGGATGTCCCAGCTTGGGTCTATCACTATAGACATCGTGGTGAAGTGTTCAGGTTTGGGTCTATCTAGAGCCAGGGGTGGAGTCTGCCCCACTCAGACCAAATGATCTGAGAGGTGCCTCGGCAGTGACGAAATCCAGAAAGCGAGTTCCAAAAGTAAAGGAAGGATACAGTGCAGGCTGTAGCCACCGTTCACTGCAATTTCTTCAAGAAATCCTAACATATCAGAGATTGGGCAGTACAAGTCAAGTGACGGACATATAACAAGTAACAAATGTAATGGGTATAGACAACACAAAGTACGATGTCATCAGAAGTTGGGGTTCTAAATTTTTTGAAACTAAAAAACTAGGGGTTTATTTTTTAATCATCAAATGCTAAATAACTCCTCTGATTGGATGATTTGCACTGATTTCAACAAATTGAAAATAATTGGTCCAGATGCTTTCTAAATAAACTTTAAGACACACACACACAAATATATATATATATTTATGCTGTAATTCTGTGAATCGGTGAGTCCGATTGTTTTGGAACCATCTAGAAATGGTTTTCAGGTCATAGAGTTAGGTAAGCTACAGGATACTGTGTAAACCACCTGACATTTACCAGGCTTTTTCTGATGATGGCTTCCCCCACAAGACTGATATAAAATGCACTCTTTTATGGGATCCTTCATTTAATGTCATTTTGTAAAAGAAGCAAAGAGGAAATTCAGCCCTATCCTTGGATGACTATACATCACATCATTGTTCCTGTGATTGTGTACTAATATTAAATTTTCCTTCCAGATTTACCAATCAATCACATTCTCACTGTAACTCTAAATAAAATAAAAATTCATGAAGGAAATTATGAGTAAAATGAAAAATCTTCCCTAGGAGTATATGCTAAAGTAACTGGCTATATTTTTAATGTTTAAACTTGTTTTTAATTATATTTATTTTTTAACTGATACATAAAATT
This sequence comes from Graphiurus murinus, assembly GCA_004027655.1. Taxonomy (NCBI): domain Eukaryota; kingdom Metazoa; phylum Chordata; class Mammalia; order Rodentia; family Gliridae; genus Graphiurus; species Graphiurus murinus. The sequence continues at coordinate 23,228 of PVLC010015120.1, forward strand.
ACAAAAATTATCCATGTTGATGGAGCACCAAAAGATGTCTCAAGGCATGTATACATTGTGTAATCAAGCTAAACATATCTATCTTCTCAAACATTTATCAACTTTTTAATTAAAAAAAAATTCAAGCCTTGTGTGGTGGCATTACACCTGTAATCTCAGTGCTTGGGAAGCTGAGACAGGAGGATTACAGGTTCAAGGCCAGCCTAAGCAACTTAATGAGACCCTATTTCAAAACAAAAACAGGACTGGGGGTATAGCTCAGAGGTAGAATGCCTCTGGGTTCAATCCTCAGAATCACATCACAAAATATAAAAAGAAAAAAAAATAACTCAAAATCCATTCTTCTCTTTTTTGTGGTACACAAGAAAGAGTCACTATCTACAGTCCCCCTGCAACTTCATACCAACTCTAACTGCAGCCTCAGAGCCCTGGAGCCACCTTTTCCTATCCCTCCCTCCCCGCCACTCTCCCCAGTCCTGTAAAAAATAAATACATTTTTAATTATAAGCCTTTAAAAGCCACACAATAGAGTCTGGATCTGAGACTTTAGAAATCTACCAATTAAATTTGATTTATTACTGTGAACCTAAATTATATCTTTCTGAAAAAAACATAATTGTTTTTAGTTTATATATCCTTCTTTATAACACTGGTATATTTTTCCCAAAGAAGAACTTCCCAGAAGGCCATTATCATTTTATTTTAGTTTTTTTTTTTTTATCATGCCAACATGTTCCTTTATTTTCATTATTTTCCATGTGAAATCTCAATCACAAGAAAAGCAAACATATATATCACAAATTTCTGAGAGTAGTGATTAACGTGTTGTGTGTGTGTGTGTGTGTGTGTGTGTGTGTGTGTGTGTGTGTGTTAGTCGAGATTAAACCCAGGAGCTACACCCCCATCCCTATTTTATTTTTATTTATTATTATTTTTGTGGTACTGGGGATTGAACCCAGGGGCATTCTACCTCTGAGCTGCACACACAGCCCTATTTTATATTTTGTTTTGAAACAGGGTCTCACTAAGTTGCTAAAGCCTTTGCTAAGTTGCTGAGGCTGGCCTTGAACCTGTGATCCTCCTGTCTCAGCTTCCCACTTCCCAAGTACTAGAATTACCACCATGCCTGTCTGGTGATTAACTTTTTGAAAGATCGTTACAAGCTTTAGATTTATTTCATAGGCTTTTTTTTTTTTTTTTTTTTTTTTAACTACTGTCAACCTACCAGACACTCTTGGTGTCACTGCTGGTGTGAAAGTTGTGTGGTGTTCCCCAGCACCAGGAATGTGACAACACCCATTCTGGAGTTGCTTGGTCCGTCCTTTCTCGGTAACATCTGAGCTATCGTGACACTCCTTTTCATCCACCATGGCCTCCTCAAGGTACTTGTTAGAGCGGTGAGATTCACCAATTTCTCATCTTCCCAGAAAAGATAGTAGCTGCCTCTCTCTCTCATTCTCTCTCTCTCTCTCTCTCTCTCTCTCTCTCTCTCTCTCTCTCTCTCTCTCTCTCTCTCGGACCTGGTGATCCTACCTTGAGGTGTTAACAATTGCTAAGGGCTGTAAGGACCTGTGTAAATTACAGCCATGCAGAGAGGCGTTGAAAAATCAATAAGTAATGAAATAGTGCTGGAGTGAAGTAGCCAAGAGAGCAATGGGTGGGAAACTCCCCAGGATGCAGTTTCATTTTGTCAAAAGGTAAAAGAAGATGTTCTGGTGTGTTTCTATAAAACAGGCTTCCTTGGAAATAAGAGGCTTTGGGCCTTAGATAGCAAGCAGGAGGCGTCACTCCAGTGGGCTGATGGACTATGGACTTCTTGATAGTACTGTTTTAGTTTAAACCAGCATGCATTTTTATTGCAATAAAGCAATGAATGTGACATTTCCTTCAGGACTGTAGGTGTCTGCCCCTTGGCTGGTTTTCTGTACTCTGGATACTCAAGGGCACCCCATTCCCTCCAAACCCTAAGAAACCACCCGCATTGCCAGCACAAGTCATCTTCACCCTTTCAATGTTTCCAAGAATGCAGTGGCGTGGTTGACTCTTGACATCAGCTCCCAAGGGCTTCCCTCTATTCGTGGATGGCTCTAAATAGGTGCGGCCTGGAGGTTGAAACTCTCTAGTCTAAACCCAGTAGCCAAAGAGCTTCGTTTTGAATGGAATACTGGTAAAATTGAGCGCCCCTGACCTGATATTTAAATCCACTGATTTATTTTTCATTTGAAATTGCAACGTATCTATACTTTTGATGTTCGTGGTTGGTTTGGAGATAGCAGAGCTGATTTTTATTAAAAAAAAAATTGTGGAGTATTTGAATATAACAAATAATTAGATGTGGGAAAAGGAAACCAGTTCAGTAGACATTGGACAGCCTGACACTCTCTGCTTCTGGGTGATGGTTTCCCTCCATCTCCACCCTGTCCAAGGGTGATAAATGGCTTTCACATGTCATGGTCCTTCTGGGGTATAAAAGAAGCTTCTGTAGGGAAGGAAGGACTCCAACTCAACCTGGAGCCTGGATCAAAAGAAAGAGAGCCTAAGACATCACCTAAGAGCTGACCAATTGATGGAAAGACATTGCCTCTCTCTCTCTCTCTCTCTCTCTCTCTCTCTCTCTAGCTCGCTCTAGCTCTAGCTCTAGCTCTAGCTCTAGCTCTAGCTCTAGCTCTAGCTCTAGCTCTGTTACTGGGAGTTGAACCCAGGGGCATTCTACCTCCAAGAAACACCCTCAACCCTATTTTTCCTATTTTTTATTTTTCAAAACTGGGTCTCACTAAGTTGCCAAGGGCCTTGCTAAGTTGCTGAGGCTGGTCTCAAACCTGTGATCCTCAGGTCTCAGCCTCCCAAGTACTAGAATTACAGGCATGTGCCACCATGCTTGGCCCCTCTCTCTCTCTCTCTTTTTAAATGCAGCTTCCAGCCTTTGTTTCTCAGTAGACTAGAGACCATTCCCAAGCTCTCTGTGGGGTCAGCTGGTGTCTCTCTAGCAACCAAGATTACAACTTGAAAAAAAGAAAAAGAAAAGATAGTGAGATGGAAGAGAAGAAAATGATCACCACCGTCTGGGCCAATTAAAAGGCTTCTAGTCTGTGATATTGTGACATAAAACATCAAATAAGGTGCTTTACTTATCTTCCTTCCCTTTACACACACCCAAGTACATTTGGAACCCTGTCAAGAAGCATCTTTTATCCCTGATAAAACAGGGCAATAACCATAAACTGAAGAGCACTGGGATTTGAACCACCAGCCAGCCCATTTATTCTCTGTCAAGAATGTTTTCCTGATAATTAATGAACTCGTTTTGATTATTGTCTTTAACTCTCAGGTTGGGTCTGCTGGTATTATATACCATTAGAAATGAAGGCATGTATCACATTTAATAGAAGTATGAATGAGTCAAGTCCTCCCCCCCCCAAAAAAAATAAACATTTTTCTCTGAAAGATCTAGATAAGTTATAGGAAAGTGACTTGGAAAGTTTGAAGTATCTAGCTAATTTGATTTTCCTTATCTCCTTACACACACATTATACTCCAGTTGCTTTCTTTGTACTTATCATGTATGCTGAAAGGTCTGGCCATGGGTACTGAGATGAGCCCTCCAGCAGACGACAGATATGGTGCCTGTTCCAGTCTTCCGACCTCATCTGCTTGCTTGGTGCGCTCATAGCAAATCGCTGAGAGCCAAGCTCCCAAGCCATGAGTATAGCAAGACCCACCTACTCCAACCATTCACCCATGGATGCCATTATCCATTGTTTATGACACTGCAACCACAGTAATGAATTGATATGTCTTGATCTTTGAAAGGCTCAGACAGGAGGCCACACATTACAAGAAAAAACAATGTCAAGACTCAATTCTATTCGGCAGGGGTTACAAATGGATATTGCGCAGGAAAACGCATTAAAGTTGAAGAAGGTTTCGTTTAACATGATGGTTTTAAAGACGTAAACAATTATGATGGGCAATAACTCCTTCAGTCAGAAGTTTGTGGGGAGGCCCCACTTCGGCCAGGGGCCTGGTGTGGTTCCAAGCCGTGCTACCACCACGAAACACTAGGGGTCGCCATGTTAATACCAGTGTCCTCCTCCATGGCCCTCCGGAAAGCCACCATCCCAGGGTTCTGGGCTCCCTCTTTATTCTAGGAATGTGTCTCGGTGCCTAAGTTCATGACATGTGACTGTTCATAGTTATTTCAAACACCACTTAAACTCTGGGATAGAGTCTTCTCCAAGCCTTTTTAAAAAGCGAATGGTACTTTTTAAGGGCCACCTACATGTATCAACCTATGACTTAGGGCTAAGATATAATTATAAGGCTGATCATCTACATATGGAATGTTCTCATTCAAAAGCTATGAGACATTCTAGTTTGGATGTTCTGCTAATGTCTGATTCTATCAGGCCAGGATAACACTTTCTTTCTTGACAACATTGACATCTTATGTTGACTTGATTAAAAAATAATATCTCATTCTCAACTCTTTGTTTTCAATACCCAATTCAGAGATTATTTTCCAAAGAATAACCCAAAGCAATTGTCTGTAGTCTACAAATATGTTATCACCAGGCTCTATCATGGTCCCCGATGTCATGGCAGGAAAGTGTGGACCCAGGTCCACAGACATCCCCAATCCCACAGGAATAGGGTTCTGCTCACTCCTATTGCAATCTTAAGGATACGCCTACCTACCCCCACACTCACGGCCACCGCAGGTTGGAAGCTCTAGTTCTCTCCCTTGAGGTAGAGCTTCTGCAGCCCAGGATGAAAGCAGATGCAGAAATGTGAACAGCACTAACCACCCCCCCCCCCGCCACACACACACAGTATTTCAAGGGAAACAGATGGCAATTGATAATAATGTTGAGATCAGAGGCTAAAGTATGTTTCTAAGTCAACTTTACTATCAAAGCCTCTAAAAATTTTCACACATTCCCTCTGTTTCTGTCTCGCTGATTTATTGAGTATCTAGTATGTGTGAGGCCGTGTGTGTTGGATGATGAGGGAGACACAAAGGCATACCTGTACGGAGAAAATAGTGATTGTCACATTCTCTTCCCTCTCCTCACCATGTGTGCAACTGCTCTACCCCCCACATATCCCTTCTTCACCCACCACTTTTCTCCCACACTGATAAGACGAACTCCTGCTCTGTCCTACGTCACCTCCTGTCCCTGACTCCATCCCATGTCCTTTGACCCCGCCGCTTTCTCCCCTTTAGCTGGATAGAATGGTAAAGAAACTGAAGTACTTGCTTATCTTCTGTGTACTTCATTTTCAAAACTGGTGGAATTTCCCCTAAGAAAATATGAATAGTACTTTGATTTTTGCCGGTAGCCTTCAACCAGTTTTCTCCTTTGAGTCCTCAGCCCCTGATGGAAAAATCAAGGAGTCCCTCCTCTTTTCCTCTTCCAAACCTTAACCATGGTTTGGTAGGAAAATGACTTAAAAAAAATGTCTGTGGAGTGAACTAATTTTGCAAAGTCAATGGTATAGAAGCAAGAAATAAATTTTTAAAAACATGCAAAAGGTGGTATTTGGCAGGGCGTGGTGGCACACATCTGTAATCCCAGTACTTGGGAGGCTGAGACAGAAGGATCGTGGATTCAAAGCCAGCCTCAGCAGCATAGCAAGACTCTCAGCAACCTAACAAGACCTTGTCTCAAAAACAACAAATAAGAAGGGCTAGCATATACCTCAGATGTAGAATGCCCCTGGGATTAATCTCCAGTACCCCCTCCCAAAAAAGGTGGTATTTGTTAAGTAGATATATCAGGAAATTTGAAACATGCTTCTGTCTGACCTGACACTTAAACTCTTATGGGTCCAATCCTTAATTCCCACCATGTTATAATGAACTCATCCAGGGGATAATCAAATTGAAGGATATATTAGCTATTTGTTTTTTAATTATAGTTATTCCAAACCCTAGCCTAGAATCATCATACTTAAGAGAGTTCTTCAGATGACTTGAAATAAGGAAAATTTCACTGTTAGCTGAGGTTGATGATCTTCCATTTCTCCAGAATTGGGAATTCCTAACTATTTGCATCTGCCATGGGAACCTGCCATTGGGCAATTGAAAGGCTTCTAGCCTTTGCTATATTGTGATGATTAATGAACTAGGGGAATGGGGGCAGAGGACGTTTCTCCAAGGTTTCCTCCGAGCTCTGTTGAGTTTGGGTTCAGTTAGATCACACATTCTCTTTCCTTTGTGGACCTCCAACTAATGGTAACCATGATAAAATTTTCTGATCAGATATCTAACCTTTCTATACCCAAAGCTGTACCTGGATGGTCCTGATGACCTAGTAAATAAGAAAACAAAAAACCAGAAGTTCCTCATTAAGGGTCTGTGGACCCCTGTAATTCCATGAAGGGACTAAAAATATATATGAAATTGGGGGCAAATGTTCACTTTTCTATAGAGAGTCCCTAATGATTTCTTACAAAAAGAAGAAAGACCCCACTGGACAACAGGATCTTAATTTAGTGAAGTCTTTCAGAACTGCACCAGATTCTCTTGATCAGGTTTCCTCACTGCATGGGCCAGAAATTTTTTATTAATAGTAACAATAAGCCAGGCGTAGTGGTTCATGCCTATAATTCTAGTACTTGAAGGAAGCTGAGACAGGAGGATCACAGGCTCAAGGCCAGCCTCAGCAACTGAGCAAGACCCTCTACAACTTAGTGAGACCCTCCCTGTTTCAAAATAAAAAATAAAATGGGGCTGGAGGTAGCTCAGAGGCAGAATACCCCTGGGTTCAATGCCCAGTACCACAAAATCATCATCATAATAATCATCATCGTCGTCACATCATCATCTAATGTTGACTGATTGCTTATCATGGGCCAGGGTACCATTCTAAACATATGATGTGTATTCATTCAGTCTTCATCAGATAGGGAATCTTATTACCCCCATTGTGCAGAGGAGAATACTGAGACAGAGAGGCAGCAGCTTCCCAAGGACACAGGCAGAAATGGGGCAGAGCTTGGACATGACTGGGGTCTGGCCAACTGCTTGTCCATTACCTCACTGTCCTGCTTCTCAAGGAAGGATGCTCCCAGCCAGGACTTGGCTCTTTCAAGACAAAACAAAACGGAGAGTTTAAGTACATGTGAATACTAAAAAACAAGGAGAAAATAAGCCTGAACTTGCCTCACCTGGTCCTCATTCCCAGGATGTTGACTCTTCAGGAAAATACCAGCAGAATCCCAAGGTGCTCTGTAGAGCCAGGGGCAGCAGGTGGGACTGGGGCCCAGAGGCATTTCTGCGTCTTCAACCTTTGGGACTCTTTGCACCTTATATTTGATTACCACTTTCCATTTGGCAGGTCCTAGCCTCTTTCTCTTTCTTTCGCTCTTGCTCTCGCTCTCTCTCTCTCTCTCACCAGGGATTGGACCCAGGGGCCCTCTACCTCTGAGCCACACTCCCAGCTCTATTAATTTTTTATTTTGAAACAAAGTCTTGCTAAGTTACAGTATGATGACCTCAAAATCGTGATCCTCCTATCTCAGCCTCCCTCTCGAGTACTGGGATTGTAGGTGTATGCCACCACACCCAGCCTTATCTCTCTTTTCAATGATGTTCCCCACCCCCCTCCCTGCATGGAAGATGGTGTTATGGTTTTGATTTAGAAAGTCCCCCAGACAGGCTGAGACCGGAGGATCCAGGTTCTCGGCCAGCCTCAGCTACCTAATGAGGCACTCCGCAACTTAGTGAGACTCGGTTTCAAAATAAAGAATAAAAATAGGGCTGGGGGTATAGCTCGGAGGTAGAATGCCCCTGAGTTCAATCCCCAGTACCGAAAAAAAAAAAAGAAAGTCCCCCAGACCTCACGCCATAGAAAGGCAATCATATTTGAGGCAGGGCTTGGCTGCTGAGGAGGGGTCGGTCCATGGAGGTGCAGCTTTGGCCTTGGGGACTAAATATGCTCGTCACCCCAAGCCCCTTGTATTCGTGCCTCTCTCTCTCTCCTTCCAGCATCCATGGTCTGGAAGCACAGTCCCTCCTCCTCCTACAGTCTCTCTTTGCTTCCCACCCCATGCCCTGAACCCCACAGACATGACCTGATCTAAGATGGCCTGAAGCCTCTCAGACCTCCAGAACTGTGAGCAAATTAATCTTTCTTCCTCTAAGCTATGGTCATCAGGCATTTTGGGTCACAGTAGTGAGCATGCTGACTGAGACAGAGATTATTCTACAGACTAGAAAACTGAGCCCAGAGACAGTGCACCTTCCTGTGAGCTATGGCTTGGGTGTCCCTCAAGGGGTCCATTCGACTGAGCTTGATTCCTGAGTAGCCTTCACTGGGAGGTGGTAGAACCTTCAAGAGGTGAGGTCTAGTGGAAGGTTCTTAGGCCACTGGGCACGTGAGGTACTTAGTTCTCCTGTGACCCCTTGGTAGTTCTCACCAGAGGGTTGTTATAAAAGGAGCAAGCCTGCCCCTCTGTCCTCTGGCTCTGCTCCTCATTCCTGATGCATCTATCACTCGCTGGTCCCCAGCATACACTCCCATCCTGTGCCCCCATCCTTCACCCTAAGAGAGGCCAAACCAGTGACACCACCCGGCCTTGGACTTTGAACTTCCCAAACTGCAAGCTAACTAAACCTCCTTTTCTTCTTAAGTAACCTGTGTCAAGTATTTCATTATTGTGACAACAAGCTGACTAATACACTGAATAAGGGTCACAGGACAAGGTTACAGCAGCTGTATGTAGCAGCCAGGTCTCTGGACCCCAGTCCAGTTCTCTTTCCATGTCAATATCACTTGACATTAAGAAAGGATGAATGCTTGTAATCCCTGTACTTGGGAGGCTGAGACAGGATGATCGCAGGTTTGCAGCCAGCCTCAGCTACTTAGTGAGGCTCTCCGCAAACTAAAGGATAAAAAATAGAGCTGGGGGTGTAACTCGGAGGTAGAATGTCCCTGGGTTCAATCCCCAGTACCTCAAAAAAAAAAAAAAAAGGATGAACAAGAATTCCATGTGCAGTCAGCTCTCCTGCAGGAGGGCGTTTTTTGTTTTTGTTTTTGTTTTGTTTTGTTTTTGTGGACTTCTTCTAAGCACCACCCTGAATGAACACAAAGCACTTTCCTTCCAATCTCTCATTTAATCCTCAAAACAACCCAACAGGGCAGCTATTGCTTCACCTATTTCACAGACAGGGAAACTGAGGCAGGGTAGCAGTTACTGAGTATGTTTCACAATACGGACTTCAGGCCCAGGTGCATGCAACTCCCCAAGGTTTACCCTGCAGCAGCAGGCCATCCCACCATCCCAGGAGACAGGAAAAGCAGAGGAGGAAGAAATGAACAGCCCTGTTGGTAGGATGAACAATACTCTCTACCTTCTCTGAGGACGGGGCAAGCGGAAATCTGCTGTTTAAAGCCCCAGCGCATGAGGTTAAAATTAAAGAGGACAATTACGGGCGATTAGTCACCGGAGCGGGGCTGCAAGGGCATCTTCAAAAATAGGATCAGTTCTCACTCCTTGGACCTGGTACAGAGGAGCCGTCAAAGAAGTCTTTTCCAGGCCTGCGATTCTGTGATTAACTCTTTTTCAAGGAGCCAGATTGCTCACGCCCATTAGAAACAATGACCCCATTTCTCCGGTGCTGCAGAGTCAAGCGGGACCCAAGGAAATTTCTTTGGCACCCGGTGATCGTGAAATTAACACCCGGGCCGTTGGCAATGGATCAGTCTCCTCTGTTGGGTCCTGGGGAAGGGAGCAGTCACTCAATCTTTTTGTCCTGAAATCCCAGGAAGCCTGGGCGGCCGGTGGTTTGGGTTTCAGCACCTCTGAATGCCTCGTTTCAAGTCTCTCTGGCTAGGTTTTCATTCATTCCGAGGTCCTAAGAGAAGCAACCTGAATAGACCCAGAGGGGCTGCAAGGTCTTTGAAAAACGGGGGGGGGGGGCACTTGGTGAGTAGATCAAGGGAGATCTGAGCGTCGGGGGCCAAGATACTCAGAAATGGAGGGAAGGTAACAGGTATGGCTGGTTCATGTGCCAGTGAGGGTGCCAATGCTGGGGTGAAGGTCCCCCCGACTCCCCTGAGACAAGGGGCTGTGCACAGACCCCCCCCCATCCCTGACAGCCAACCAGTCTACTGAGCTGCCTCCCAGCAGCACTTCCAATGGGAGAGGCCCAGGATGCAGCACCTTTGATGTTCCCCACGGGTAAGATTCCTCTCTACAGCCCCTTCTATCTGCTTCGGAGGAAGTTATGTCTACTACAGAGTGTTTTCCCAGCACGAGGAGGTCTGGCCCTATTGCTGCTGCCAGCCAGGGAAGCCGTAGTCTTCTCTTCTTCCTACCTTTCTAGGGCTGCTGGGATCCCCAGAGCCCGCCAGGTACCTGACCCCAGGTCCCAGCCAATTTGGGTTTTCCCTCCAGCAGCCAAATATCTCCAGGGTTCTCTCTGCAAGAGGTGATGGTGGAAGAGAGAGAGAGAGATCCGACTTAGCGCCACTGTGGAAGAAAAGACAAGGAGCTGGCAGGAGAAATCAAGTGGGGTGGGGGGCGCTAAAAGGGAGGAGGGGTTTTTATTTTCTTTTTCTACAGCAGCTCCTCTTTTGGAGATCTGAAATCTGCGAGTGTTACGTCAAAGCTTCCTCCGAAGGACTTGATGAGGGTTTTGTTGGCGGGTTGCTGCACCCCCGGGACTCTTTGGGATGGCAGGATAAAAATTAATTAGAGACTGTTTGGAGGGGGCTTTGCAAGACAGCCCGAGGCTACGCTTCCGTCTGGTTGTTAGAAGCAATATCATCACCGCCTCCTGGCCCAGAGAACAGGACTGCGCCAGGGCGGACGGGGGGGTTGGGGGGGGGGCATGGAACGTTCGACACAGACATCAGAGCCAAGACTTCCTCCCATAGAGATTACTTACCACAAACCAGTGGGTCTACCTGCTGACAACCTCAGAAATATGTCTTGTTTCATTTTCCGATTTTTAAGAGGGGCTACATAGGAAGCTTGAAGAATCCTGATGAAACCACTACTAGCGGGAGGGGTCCTGCCTAGCCCACATCTCGGGCTATGACATGCAGGCTAGGCAGAGCCACCAAGCAGCCACCAGGAAGGCCAGGTCTTTTCCAGCCATGAACTTGGCTCTCTTTTAAGGGAATGACAAACTAAAAGCAGGGCTCTTGGGTTGGCCAATGGGGTGTGTGTGTGTGTGTGTGTGTGTGTGTGTGTTATGCTGGGGATTGAACCCAGCGGTGTTCTACCTCCGAGCTACACCCCCAACCCTATTTTATTTTGGGAGATTGCTGAGGGCCTTCCCAACTTGCTGAGGCTTGACCTCTAATCTGTGATCCTCCTGTCTCTGCCTCCCAAATACTGGGATTGGAGGTATGTACCACCATGCCCAGCTTGGTTCTTTCAAATGTAGATAATCTACCAAGAAAAAAAGTCCCACCTCTCTCACCATGGTATTTATCTCCCTTGGCCCTCTGGCTACACACACACACACACACACACACACACACACACACACACACAAACACACACACACACACACACACCCCGACTCTCTGATTCACTACCTGAAGTACTATTACCGTGAGTGTCCTTGCAGCTTGAGTCATTGGGAACTGGCTGCTTAAATCTGGATAAAACTGTTCAAGGCATGATATCAAGCCTGGTGTTTCATCCACCACAGGTAGCTTTTCTAGTTATTTCACCCTGGAAATGAAGAATGCAGAGTGGACAGACACCTGGGTCCCCTTCCTAAGTGTTCCTTTAGCCACACGAAAGATCCTTTGCACTTCCATAACAGAGCACGTCGCCCAACCATTGTGAAATTCCTAGCTGGTTCCTTCTCCTAACATTTTCTGTGATGCAAGCAGTAATTAAGATTCCTGTTTTATAGCTGGAAAAACTGATCTTGTTCTTATTTCCCATGTCCAGGAAAAAACAAAAAACAAAAAAAAACAAGGCAATCTATACAAGCACTCAAGGAAAACTTGGAAACTCCTCCGGTCCTTCTCTCTCTCAACTTGGCTGGGTCATTTTTATTGCCTATAATTGTTTCCTTGCGTCATGGTGGGGGTAAGGGTGAGGGTGGGGGAAGCCAGTGGGAACAATTACCAAAAGAAAAACAGCAAGTTTTCCCCCAAACAGCCATTTCCAAAATGAATCCACCAGCTGCGTAACACGAAATCATGCGATCGCATACCCGTGCCAGCAACTTCCTGGGGCGTTGGAGGTGCCTTCGTAAGGTCTTATTCCCTGGGGCCTCAGACCTTACCTGGTCGAGGTGCTGACACTCACTACATCTTATGAAGAAACAGGAAGGCTTACCACCAAGTCTGAACACTCAACTCATTTCAGAGGAGACGCGAAGCGGGCGACCCTCGCTCGTGTGTCCTTACACTTCACCAGGTGAGCCGGCAAGAATCCCTACCGCAACTGTACCCAGTTAGCGCACTCTGGGAGGAGGCCCAAGACAGCCCTTCACTCATTCACTCTCTGCCAGAGGAAGAGGAAGGAGAGGAGGAATGGCCACTCTCTGAAACCAGGTAGTTCCAGAAGCCAGGGTCAAAGACTACTCCACGAAGCCAGCCTCCCACCACTGAGTGCTAAGCTAACCAGTCCACCTGAAAATCAATCTGCTGCTTTATAAGCAGCCAGCGTATGTAGAACAATGGAAATTAAAGAAGGAAAAGTCTAGAGTGTCTTCTAGAACATTCTATAGGGTCCAGCACAAATTCATTCCCCCACAGTACTTTCACAGAGGTCAAAGTATCTGTCTACCCCACAGAATGATGATCATGTGATTAGGATCCCCCTAACTTCTCACTGGCCTTTGGCATGTCTGGAAAGGTTTGGACTCCCCAAGACTTGGCCCAGAAGAAACCAAAATCTTCTAGAAGGTAAAGGCATTAGCAAACACCTTCGACCCGTTCCTGTTAAGCAGATAACATGCCACCTTCCCAAAGCATCCAGGCACTGGCCCCTCTGTTTATTGAAACAGCCATAGGGAAGAAGAAAGAAACCAGGTGTTTCAGGATTCATTTGGAACCTAAACGAAGCTTACCCTGGGGAGCCAACATTTTCTCTCTCCAGTTTCCTCCTGGGTTGGTCGGCAGTCAATGAAACCCCATTTCCAACCAGCAGCAAAATGGAGCAAACATGTTCTGAGATGCCAGGACGTCGTTCTAGAGAAACATGGGACTCCGCGATATGAAAATAAGGACAGATGGTTTCACAATAGTGCAGGGTAGGTTTTCTGAGCACGCTATTTCTCTCTTCATCTGCATTCTCAGCAAGAGGGGAAGCAAGTTAGATGCACGATTTTGGAGGTCGGGAGGTGTCGGAGGTGGGGGTCCCTTGCAGAAGAGTAAACAGCAGGGAGGTAAAACTGAGAAAGTCCAGAGGAGAAAGGGGTGGAGGTGGAAGCCAGCAATGCTCTTGTTTCTTTTCTGTTTCGAAGTGATGGGGAGAATCGCTTTAGATATTCCTGTTAAAATTCCAAATCTAGGCTTTGTAAAGTCCAGCTCTGTCTACTCCACATGAATGAGGTAAAAAGCAACTCAGTGGACCCAACATAGAAACCAACAACTATTTTTCTGTACCAATAATCATGAAATGGAATTAACTAAATTATGTGCGTGCGTGTACAAATATGTAACAACAAATCCCAAGTATTCTGTAAAATCATAATGCACCAATTAAAAAAAAAGAATTTGCTGGGCATGATGATACATGCTTGTAATCCCAGTAGTTGGGAGGCTGAGACAGGAGGATGACCGGTTCATGGCCAGCCTCAGTTACTTAGACCCTCTGCAACTTAGTGAGACCCCTGTTTCAAAAATAATAAAAGGGGGGGGGCTGGGAGTATAGTTCAGAGGTAGAATGCTCCTGGGTTCAATCCCCATTACTGGGGGAAAAAAAAAAAAAAGACAACCATGGCCAGGTGCAATGGGCCATACTGTAATCCCAGTACTTGAGAAACTGAGACAGAAGGAGCACAGGTTCAAGGACAGCCTCAACATCAGCAACCTAGCAAGATCCTATTTCCAAATAAAATATAGGGCCAGCGGTATAGCTCCAAGGGAGAATGCCCTAGGGTTTGATTTTGAGTACCAGAGAGAGAGAGAGAGAGAATGAATTGTAAAAACATCACAACTTCACATTCACAGGATCATCCAGAGGGTGCAAATACCAATCACACAGAGAGAATCACCCACCCCGTTTCTGGTTTAAAACATGAGGCCTGTTTCCTTTAGTAGATCCTTTAAGCAACACTGAAATTTTTTTTTTTTTTTTTTTTTTTTTTTTTTTTTTTTTGCGGTACTGGGGATTGAACTCAGGGGCATTCTACCTCCGAGCTACGCCCCCAGCCCTATTTTTTATTCTTTTTATTTTGAAACCGAGTCTCACTAAGTTGCGGAGTGCCTCACTAAGTAGCTGAGGCTGGCCTCGAACCCGGATCCTCCGGTCTCAGCCTCCCGAATGCTGGGATTACAAGCATGCGCCACCACGCCCGGCTAGCAACACTGAAATTTTTAAAATCTGAAGTTTGACTCTGAGCCCAGCAACACCTCACTTCTGAAGCCCCCAGACTTCTCACCAGAAGTCTTTCCTCTTCTCTAAAACATGATCTCATCTCAACATTGCAGCTTTATTTTAAGTTCAATGTCAATAGCTAGTTAGGAGAGGGCAAGAGTCAGGGGTTAGAACTCTACACTGACCTTGACATTTCTCTGCAGGCTGATGTGCTGTTTGCATCAGCCGCATAAGGAAGGAAGGAAGGAAGGAAGGAAGGAAGGGAGGGAGGGAGGGAGGGAGGGAGGGA
>PVLC010015121.1:0-37921 GCA_004027655.1 Graphiurus murinus
TTTTTTTTTTTTTTTTTTTTTTTGTGGTACTGGGGATTGAACTCAGGGGCGTTCTACCTCCGAGCTATACCCCCAGCCCTATTTTTTTATTATTTATTTTGAAACCGAGTCTCACTAAGTTGTGGAGTGCCTCACTAGGTAGCTGAGGCTGGCCTCGAACCCAGATCCTCTGGTCTCAGCCTCCCAAATGCTGGGATTACAAGCGTGCGCCACCACGCCCGGCAGGAGAATGTTTTAAAATGGTTGAAAGTTAACCTATTTTAAAATATTTTGTAAAAAAAATATTTTGGTAATCAGATATAACAAAAATAGCCAAAGAAATATAAACAGAATATGAAAATGTGACAAATGCCACTACAAAATTTTACCATCCCTCACATTTTAAGAATTAATGCAGCTGGGCATGGTGATGCACACTTGTAATTTCTCTTCTTGAGAGACTGAGACATGAGGATTGAAGGTTCAAGGCCAGCCTCAGCAACTTTGCAAGACCTTCAGCAACTAAGTGAAATCCTGTTTCAAAATAAAAAAATAAAAAGGGCTGGGAGCTTCACTTAGAGGTAAAATGCCCCTGGGTTCAATCCCCAGTACAAACAAAATTAATGCAAACATATAAAATCAATAGCCAAATTACATTAATGACACAAAGAGATTGCCAAATTATATAAAAGAATGAAACATATAATAAATCATTGCATAAAAGGTACCTTCCTGATAGAATTAAAAATATAAGCTGGGCATGGTGGCACATGCTTGTAAATTTAGTACTTGGGAGGCTGAGACAGGAGGATCATATATTAGAAGCAAGCCTCAGCAACTTAGTGAGGTCCTCTACAACTTAGTGAGACTCTTTTTTCAAATAATAAAATAAAAAGGGGTAGGAATGTAGCTTGAAGGTAGGATGCCCCTTCCCCAGCACCACACACTCAAAAAATTAAAACATTATTAAGGTACACAATATATTAACTGCATTAATTAATAGCCCAATTAGTGTCCTCCCTGTCTTCTTCCGACCTTTTGCCCATAATTTCTTTCTTTCTTTCTTTCTTTTTTTTTTTTTTTTTTTTTTGCAGTACTAGGGATTGAACCCAGGCACATTCTACCTCCAAGGTACACCCCCTGTCCTATTTTTTATTTTTTATTTTGAAACAGGGTCGCACTAAGTTGCAGAGGGCCTTACTAAGTAGCTGAGGCTGACCACGAGCCCAGATTCTCCAGTCTCAACCTCCTAAGTACTGGGATTACCACCATGCCTGACTGTCTATAATTTCTTAATCCCTTCACACACTGACTATAAGATTGGCCATGTGACTTGCTTTGGCCAATGAGACTTGACAAAAATAGGCTTAACAAGTACTGTGTTGGATCCCTCATTTGGAGCCCTGCCCTCACCATCACCTCACCATCACCATCACCATCACCATCCTCGTGGGCTAGCCTGCTGGAGGAAGTGTGAAGGAGGTGGGAGATGTGGGAAGGAGGGTTGTCTTCCCATCCAGAATCCTAGAGCAGCCGGCCCCCAGCCTCACTGCCCTGGACCACAGATGCATGAGCCAGCCCAGCCACATGAGCAAAACTGCCTAATCACCAGCTGTCATGTCATGCAAATTAATAAATGACTGGGTTACTTTTTGTCTTAGCATTTCAGAAACAACTTTATTGAAGAATAATTAACAAATGGTAAATTGTACACACTTAAAATTACAAATTGATAGGTTTTTGTCGTGGTAGTGGTACTGGGGATTGAACCCAGGGCACTTTACCAGTGAGCTACACCCCCAGCTCTTTTTATTTCATTTTGATACAGGGTCTTGCTAAATTGCCCAGGCTGGACTCAAATCTCCATGCCCGGATAGTACATATTCTTTTTGTGTATGTGTGTGGTTCTGGGGATTAAACTCAGGGGAATTCTACCTTTGATTGACACCTCCAGCCCTTTTTATTTTTTTGTTTTGAAACAGGGTCTCACTAGGTTGCAGAGAGTCTCACTGAATTGCTGAGGCTGTCCTCCAACCTGTGATCATCCTGCCTTAGCCTCCCAAGTACTGGGATTACCAGTGTGTACCACCATACCCAGCTAGTATATACTCTTTTATGGTCTGGTTTCTTTTACTTAGCACAATTATTTTGAGACTTATTTGGTATAACAATAGTTGTTTATTTTCCTTATTGGTTAGTAAACTTGTTTTAGCTTTTTGGGTTAGTTGGCACATATGATGTATAATGATGCCATGAACTGAAGTCCATAGTTGACAGAGGGCTCACTCTTTGGGCTGCACAGTCTATGGGTTTTGACAAATGTAGAGTGATATTTATCCTCCATCACACTACCCTAAAAATCCTCCCCTTCACCAATGCACCCTCCTCTCTCCCCATGACCCGGATGAATGCTGATCTGTTTACTCTCTCCAAAGTTTTGCCTTTTCCAGAATATTACATAGTTGAATAATACAGGCTGGCATCTTTCACTTAATAATATGCATTTAAGTTTTCTTCATACCTTTTATTAGCATGATAGCTCATTTCTTTTTTTTTTTTTTTTTTTTTTTTTTTTTTTTTTTTTTTTTTTTTTTTTTTTTTTTTTTTTTTTTGCAGTACTGGGGATTGAACTCAGGGGCATTTACCTCCGAGCTATACCCCCAGCCCTGTTTTTTTTTATTCTTTATTTTGAAACCGAGTCTCACTAAGTTGCGGAGTGCCTCACTAAGTAGCTGAGGCTGGCCGCAAACCCGGATCCTCTGGTTTCAGCCTCCCAAATGCTGGGATTACAAGCGTGCGCCACCACGCCCGGCATAGCTCATTTCTTTTTATTGTCGAATAATATTTCATTATGGATGAACTACAGTTTATCCATTCACTGACTGAAGAACATCTTAGTTGTTTCTAAGTGCTGGCAATTATAAAGAAAGCTGCTATAAACATGTGTGCAGGTTTTTGCATGGCCCTAAGTTGTGTGTGTGTGTTACTGGGAATAGAACCTAAGGTGTTCTTCTACCTCTGAGCTATAACCCAAGCCCTATTTTTTTTTTTTTTTTTTTTTTGCGGTACTGGGGATTGAACTCAGGGGCTTTCTACCTCCAAGCTATACCCCCAGCCCTATTTTTTATTCTTTATTTTGAAACCGAGTCTCACTAAGTTGCGGAGTGCCTCACTAAGTAGCTGAGGCTGGCCGCGAACCCGGATCCTCCGGTCTCAGCCTCCCAAATGCTGGGATTACAAGCGTGCGCCACCACGCCCGGCTCCCAAGCCCTATTTTTAATTTTCCTTGTATTTTGAAACCAGGTCTTGGTAAATTGTTGAGACTGGTCTCGAACATGTGATTGTCTTGTTTCAGCCTCCCAAGTACTGAGATGACAGGAGTAGGTCATCATACCTGGCTTGGACCTTAATTTTCTTTTCTTTTAATGTGGTTCTGGGGATTCAATCTAGGGGCATTCTACCTCTGAGCCACACTCCCAGCCCTATTTTATTTTTTATTTGGAAACATGGTCTCACTAAATTTATTTTATTTTTTATTTGGAAACATGGTCTCACTAAATTGCAGAGGACCTCACTAAGTTGCTGAGGCTGGCCTCAAACCTGCGTGGCCTCCCAAGTACTGGGATTACAGACATGCACCACCTAAGTTTTCAACTCATTTAGGTGAATACCAAGAGCCTAATGGCTGGATCATATGTTAAGAGACTATGTTTAGCTTCATATGGAACCGCCAGACTGTCTTCCCAAGTGGCTTATTCTCCACATCCTTGTTGGCATTTATGATTGTCAGCGTTTGGGATAGTAATCATTCTAAGAATTAGTAGTATCTCACTGTTCAACTCATTCCTTTTGAATTGCTTAGTATTTCAGTCTAAAGATATACCACAATTTATAAAGTGAACATTTAGGGTCCCCCCACCCCAGCCTTTGGGTATTATGATTAAGACTGCTGTGAATGATCATGTACAAGTCTTTGTAAGGATATAGCTTCTTTTTTATTTAGGTAGGCACTGAGGAATGAAATGACTGTATCCTATGATAAATGCATGTTTAACTTTTTAAGGAACTGCCAAGTATTTTGGAAAGTGGTTGTACCATATCAGAAAACCTTCAGTGAGCCGGGCGTGGTGGCGCACGCTTGTAATCCCAGCATTCGGGAGGCTGAGACCGGAGGATCCGGGTTCGCGGCCAGCCTCAGCTACCTAGTGAGGAACTCCGCAACTTAGTGAGACTCGGTTTCAAAATAAAGAATAAAAAATGGGGCTGGGGGTATAGCTCGGAGGTAGAATGCCCCTGAGTTCAATCCCCAGTACCGCCAAAAAAAAAAAAAAAAAAAAAAAAAGAAAACCTTCAGTGGTGTGTGAGAATGCCCAGTCCCCTACCACACCATTTGCTGTGTTCCTTTAACTTCAGAGATCCTGGTGGGTGGGGAGTGGGATCCTTCCCTAATGACTAAAGACACTGACTGACTATCTCTTCTGTGCTTATTTGCCATCCTTCCTGTGTGATGCTAATGTTGGCAGTCAGCAGGGGCAGAGAGGATTAGGGGAGGGGAGAGGGAGGGTCTTTGGATCTCTTCAGTGGAGTATCTCTACACTGGCTATTTGGGGCTTCCCAAGGTGAGTGTCCCAATGGACAAAGAAAGTAAGTCAGAAACTATTTCAAGCTTCTTTGTATCTGGCCGGAGATCTAGTGTACTTTTTCCCATCTCACCATGCTGAATGCAGATGAGTCACAGATACTGGAACTTCACCCCAGGAACAGCAGAGCACTGGGCTAGCCAAAGCATGAGGCAGCGAGCAAGCCACATCGGTCAATAGAACAGATGAATCAATGATGTCCCAAAATCAGAACTTGGATCAAAGTTTGCTCTTGTCTGTCACAAAGTTAGAAAAACAAGGACAATGTAGTTTTCCCATCTGGGATTCCAAGCGTGCACCGCCATGCCTGGCCCCATTTTAATTTTTTGAAACAGGGTTTTGCTAAGTTGCTGAGCATCTTTTAAGTTGCTGAGGTTAGCCTCAAACCTGTGATCTTCCTGTCTTAGCCTCCTAAGTATTGGGATTACAAGCATGCACTACCATGCCCAGCTTGAATATTGTAATTAAAATGGCAGCTCTCTAGTCCTTGCAAGTAGCAAATGAAAGTGTTGGTTTTGGCAAAGTTGCATCAGAGAAGATGTCATGTAAACTTAACTGTTTAAAAGGTTACCAAACCTAGGAAAAAAAACTATGGGCATGGACATTTTCTATCACTAGATTTCAATAGTTTCAAGTACTTTCACAGCATTTTAAAGTTAGATTCTATCAGTAGGTCTTCCTGATTGTTGGGCAAGGACAGCAGATAGTATAAAATGAAGCAGTCTTTGATGGGTTTAATACCCTGTAATTCAGCCCATGTAAATGAGTTAGAGAAGTATTTTATTATTATTATTATTATTATTATTATTATTATTATTATTATTATTATTATTGTACTGGGGATTGAACTTAGGGGCATTCTACTTCTGAGCTATACCCCAGTGCTTTTTTTTTGCGGTACTGGGGATTGAACTCAGAGGCATTCTATCGCTGAGCTATACTCCCAGCCCTATTTTTATTCTTTATTTTTAAACAGGGTCTCACTAAGTTGCGGAGTGCCTCACTAAGTAGCTGAGGCTAGCCGAGAACCCGGATTCTCCAATCTCAGCCTCCCAAATGCTGGGATTACAAGTGTGCCACCACGCCCGGCTAGAGAAGCATTTTATACTAACATTGCCCTCCCTCCAACCCCATCATCACTCTAGCGGATGCTCAGGAAAAAATCATTAAATTATTCCTATGATAAATACATTCATACATACATTTATGCATAATATATATGTGTGTGCACACACATACCTACCTACCAAATAAATAGTGAATCCCTAGTGCTGCTTACCTTAGGTAGGTCACATGGGGATATTGATATGAAAAATACCCTCAGGGCATAAAATTTGGAGGCCTCTTGTGTGATTTTTATTTCAAGTTCCTATTCTTGTTTTTTTGTTTTTATTTTTATTTTTGGCATTTATTTATTTATTTATTTTGTGGTACTAGGTAATGAACCCAGGGGCATTCTATCTCCGAGCTACACCTCCAGTCCTATTTTTTATTCTTTATTTTGAGTCAGGGTCTCACTAAGTAGCTGAGGCTGGCCATGAACCCAGATCCTCTCATCTCAGCCTCCCAAGTACTGGGATTACAAGCATGTACCACCACAACTGGCTTATTTTGGAATATTTTTAAATGAAAATTATCAAACATAAAGTAGACTTGGAAGAATTTTAAAATGAATACTCATACACCTAATATCTACATTAATACAGTTTTCTTCTTTTTTTTAAAAAAAAGCTCAAGCCAGGCATGGTGGTGCACACTTGTAATATTAGTACTTGGGAGGCTAAAACAGGGTTCTGGGCCAGCCTTAGATACTTAGTGAGGCTCTTTGTAACTTAGTGAGACCCTGTTTCAAAATAAAGAACAGAGAATAGGGTTGGGAGTGTAGCCTGAGGTAGAATGCCTCTGGGTTCAATCCCCAGTTCCACAAAAAAAAAAAAAAAGCTTAACAAGGTATAAAATACATACTCACCACTTTGAGATGTATAATTTTCTGAGTTTTGGTCCATGTACAGTTATGTAATCACTAGGATACAAGACAGCTCCATCACCTGTAAAGACTTCGAAAGGCCCTCCCTTCAGCCCAGTCCCAGAAAAATCCCATCTGCTTTCTATCACTACAATTTTGCCTTTTCTAGAATTTCAGGTAACTGGATTCCTATGGTATGTAGTCTTTTGTCTGTCTTCTTTCATTTGGCTTGCTGCTTTTGAGATTCACTCATTGCTAAATAGTATTCATTGTATGGATGTGGTTGGTAGACTTTTGCAGTATTTCTAATTTTGGATTATTATGAATAAAACTCTTATAAATACCCATGAACATATGTTTTTGTGAAAATTCATGTACACATGTTTCTGTCAACATTTATGTACACAAGTTTTTGTGTGGACATGTTTTCATTTTTTTTTTTTTTTTTCAGTACTGGGGATTGAACTCAGGGGCATTCTACCTCCGAGCTATACCCCCAGCCCTATTTTGTATTCTTTATTTTGAAACCGGGTCTCACTAAGTTGCGGAGTGCCTCACTAGGTAGCTGAGGCTGGCCGCGAACCCGGATCCTCCGGTCTCAGCTTCCCAAATGCTGGGATTACAAGCGTGCACCACCACGCCCGGCTGACATGTTTTCATTTCTTTTAGGCTAATACTGAGGAGTGGAATTGCTGAGTCATCAGAGTCAGAAGAGTAGTGTAATATTTAAGTTTATAAGAAACTACCAATTTGTTCTTCTCCTCCTCCTTCCCTCCCCCCACCTTTTTTTTTTTTTGGTTGTATTGGGGATTGAACCCAGGCAGGGTCAAATGCCCAGGGGCATTGTACCTCCAAGCTACACCTCCAGGCCTATTTTTTTTTTATTTTTACTTTGAAACAGGGTCTCCCTGGGTTGATGAGAATCTCATAATTGGTTGAAGCTGTTTTGAACCTGTGATCCTCAGCAACTTAGCAACTTAGCCTCAGCAACTTAGCAAGACCTTTAGCAACTTAGCAAGATTCTATTTCAAAATAAAAAGTAAAAAGGGCTGAGGGTGTAGTTCAGAGATAGGATACCCCTGGGTTCAGTACCCAGTACCAAAAAAAAAAAAAAAGGAGGAGGGAGGAGGGAGAAAGGGGAAGGGGGAGAAGGAGGAAGAGAAAAGAAAAAGAAGAAAAAAGGAAGATGATATACCTAAAAACAACAAAAACAAAAAACTGAAGGTGGGAGTGTAGCTCAGAGATAGAGCATGTGTGTAGTGTGTGCTGGGTCCTGGGTTCCATCCGTGGCACCAGCCCCTCCCCCAAGAAAAAAGCAGGAAAAATAATTGGACTCAAAGTACTAAAAATAGTATCATGTGGTTGTGAGAAAAGCTAGTCCAGTACTGGAGTGTTAAATAGAAGAACAGAAAAAGCCGGGTGTGGTGGTACACGCTTACTTGGGAGGCTGAGACAGGAGGATCCGGGTTCATGGTCAGCCTTAGCTACTTAGCAAGGCCCTCCACAACTTAGTGAGACCCTGTTTCAAAACAAAGAATAACAAATAGGGCTGGGGATATAGCTTGGTGGAAGAATGACCCTGGGGGGTTCAATCCCCCGTGGCCCCCCCCCACATAAAACAAAACAGAAGAGCATTAGCTAGAACAAAGACTGAGATATTTCTGCTACCTGTGAATGTTCAGTACTGGATTATATACTTTAAAAATCAGCCAGGCATGGTAGTACATGTGTGGAATCTCAGTACTTGGAAGGCTGAGACACAAGAATCACAGGTTCAAGGACAGTCTCAGCAACTTAGTGAAATCCTGTTTCCAAATAAAAAATAGGAATGGGCATGTAGCATGTAGAATGCCCGTGGGTTCAATTCCCAGTAACAATAAATAAATAAATAAATAAATAAATAAATAAATAAATAAATAAATAAATAAAATTTTAAAATTTCAAGAAAATGAGAGGACATATGGAGAAAAAGTCCCAATGGTAAATGTAGGTGCAGTCATGACTTATACTGAATGAAATAATGGGGATGGAAAAGAAGGTGTAGGAATCAGCATAGCTATAGCCAAAGGTCTGGCCCCAGAAGTTAACAGGGCAAACAAGGGGAAGGAACAGACACAACCAGGGCAGGAAGGACTGCCCAAGTCAAAAGCAGACTCTTGCCCCGAGTTACACCAGAGGCTTATGAAGGATCATCTGGTATTCAGGTTTTTCCAATTTTGAAATTCCGTAAACATACATTTGTGTGTGTGTGTGTGGTACTGGGGTTTGAACTCAGGGGTGTTCTACCACTGGGCTGTACCCCCAAGCCCTATTTCATTTTTTATTCTGAAAGGTATTGCTAAGCTGCTGAGGTTGGGGCCCTCCTATCTCAGCCTTCCAAGTACTGGGATTATAGGTATACCCCACCACATCCAGCTTCCATAAACATACATTTAAAGATCTATCCAGCTGGGTGTGGTAGTGTATGCTTGTAATCCCAGTATTTGGGAGGCTGAGACAGGAGGATTGCAAGTTCAAAGCCAGCCTCAGCAACTTAGTGAGACCCTGTTTCCAAATAAAAAATAAAATCAGTCTGGGAGTGTAGCTCGGAGGTAGAATGACTCTGGGTTCCCAGTATCAAACACACACACACAAATGTTTAAGGATGTAAAACTACAAATCATTGAAAGTTTGTTTGGTTGTTCATTCTTAACTCTCATATGGGCAAGGAGCTATGTGTGTTGTTTAATGTGAAATCAGTCTAGAAAATGTAGTCTGGGCATAATTTTTCTAACATAAAAGCAATTAGCACTGATGTGTTTCTGACACACTCGTGTAGTTGCACTGTTATGTGCAATATTCTGTCTTAATTGCCAGATTCTTGACTATCCCACCCAGAAAAAGCCCTAAAAAATGCGTGCGTGCGTGTATGTATTTGTGGATATTACATAACAAAATACATGCATGAGTTATTAAAAAGGAATTCCATCTTTTCAAAGATAAAAGAAGGAAAAAGGAATTTCTTCTTTTCAAACATAATTTTACATAGCCAGACTTCCAGCACTTAATTGGTGATTTTATTTATAGGATTGAAGTTACTGCTAACTAATCTGAAACACATGGAAAATACCTGCAGATATGTCTTAGTACATTACAGGCCAGTTTTGGGTATAATTACTATATAGCTGCAATTCTAATAAGACTATTTCAACATTTGCTCTCACATTAAATAAAATGTCACTAAATCCATCCAACACACTAAAGAAGTCTATTGCACATAAGTAGAATTATAATAATAGAATTATCCAGGAATTCAAAAGTGAGAAGAAACTTTTCCATGGTTTTCCTAAAAAATATCACCCATTATCCTTCAAAATGTTTGCTACCTCATTTCCTGGAACATTTATATCATTTTTCTTTGGAAAAACAAGCATTAGCTTTGGCATATCTTTGTGCTCAAGGATCAAATGTGTTCCTTTCTTTTTTTGGTACTGGGGATTGAACACAGGGCCATTCTATCTCTGAGCTATACCCGCAGCCCTAGTATATAATTTTTTTTTTTTTTTTGAAACAGGGTCTTCTTGCTAAGTTGCTGAAGGTCTCACCAAGTTGCTGAGACTGGCCTTGAACCTGTGAGTCTCCTGTCTCAGTTCCCAAGTACTGGGATTACAGGTATGTGCCACCATGCCTGGCTTTGTTCCCTTTTTCTTACCATATTTTCTTGCAATTTTTGTACATTTTCTCAGAGAATGTCCATAGTTACCCTATTAATACAGTTGCTCATCACTCCCTAATTATAAAAGCATACTGATTAACAAATGGTAATTTAGGTAGTGTATTATTGTCCCAAAGCGCTATTGTGGGGTCACTTGGAAAAGTACCTATGAGAAGATATTTGAGTCAATTCCTTGCCTAGCCAAGTAATCCTGTTTCCTACATTCCTAAATATAGGTCTTGGAAGTCACCTGAGTTAAGCCAAAAGGATTGATCAAACCTACTTTCTTTCACATTAGGTATAAAAACTACCTTGGTTCAGAGGAGATCTAGGAATGACAAAAACCATAGTCACAAGATGCTTGTACACCAACATTTGAAATCCAGTACCTTCTGACTTAAAAGCTGCTTTTAGAACAAGTGAAAACAATAAGGACAGATTAGAGCTGGCCTTTGATCATGATGGTCCCCACAATAAAACCACAAGCACTACCAAGAAGCCACAGGTGTTTATTGCACAAACAGGGACACACATTATTTTGGAGGGCACAGTGACTGTCCTTCCCTGCCCCCACCAGTGGGTTAGAAGATTAAAAGTTAATAATTATAGTACAAATACTATAATTACATAATGCGAGACTCAGTTTTCTTTCAGATTTACAAAAAGCAAAAACACCTTTTTGTCTTGTACTTCCGGGCTCTTGGTAGGTCGGCTTGTCACTGCCTTGTCCCCAGCATTCTCAGCAGGTTTACAAATGGATGTGCCCAAGACTGCCATCTGGTGGGAATGATAGAAATTGATTTTTTTTTTGTAAGCAAATAAAACCAATTGCCTACTAAGAAGGTATGAACTATATGGGAGGTGGGGAGACAGCTCATAACAGCAGTAAGAAATACAAAATAAGAAATTAAGTTAAGAAATGTGTAGGGCAGAGGAAGAAAGTTATAAAAATGTATGGGGCATTATAAACACTTCTATAAACAGAAAGAAGTAGCATGTTCCTAGGATAGAACTCACCTCCTCTTAAGATATTAATGGCCAACAAATTAATCTATACCATTTAACACCACAATAAACATCTTAACAGTATTTTTATTTTGGCAGGGAAATACTGGCCATCTGAAGGACTAGATACATTCATTTCTTATATAGGTAATATGGTAAGAGGGCAGTTTCTCTAACAGATAATAAAATGTATAATAAAATTATGATAATTAAGATGGCATAATACTGATACATAATACAAAGCAATGAAATAGAATGCCCATAAAAATATAAGCATATAAAAAAACATAATACAGGGCATCTCCCAAGAATGAGAAAAGTTTGGCTTCTGTAATAGATGGTATGAGTGGATAATGGAAAACATATGGGAAAATTATATTAGATTTTTGACCCATAAGTTCCAGTTGTATTAAATATTTATAAACATGTTTACTTAAAATGCCAGTCATAAAAGTATATACATATTTACTTACTCATAACATGAAGAAATTGTCAGTGTATACAACCAGAGGTTGATGAAACTGTTAAGAAAATGATAAAATTCTAAAAAAAGAGACACTTCTCAAAACTTATCTAACACTAAGCCTTTCATATCTTATATAAATTTTACTTCAAGTAAAACACAAGTAAAATGAAACAAACTCCACCACATTTGATTTCAAAGGGCAGATGGAAGGAATATTTTTGACCAAAGAGAACTATTTAAAACTCTTCAGACCCAAGCATTTTTTTTTTTTTTTTTTTTTTTTGTGGTACTGGGGATTGAACTCAGGGGTATTCTACCTCCGAGTTATACCCCCAGCCCTATTTTTTATTCTTTATTTTGAAACCGGGTCTCACTAAGTTGCAGAGTGCCTCACTAGGTAGCTGAGGCTGGCCGCGAACCCGGATCCTCCGGTCTCAGCCTCCCGAATGCTGGGATTACAAGCGTGCGCCACCACGCCCAGCTAGACCCAAGCATTTTAACCCTCCCTACCCCCTTTCTAGTCACAGGGAGTTGAAAGCCCTTATTCTGCCTGTAAGAAATGCTAACAAAGACACAAAAAGTCAATCTTGTGTAAGAAAAACCATGGAAACAGAATGACACAATATAAGATTTAGGGGCGAAAACCTATGGTGTTGAACTTGTTTTTTTGTTTGTTTTTGGTACTGGGGATTGAACCAGAAGCATTTTACCTCCGAGCTACACCCCCAGCTCTATTTTTATTTATGTATTTATTTATTTATGTATTTATTTATTTATTTTGCGGTACTGGGGATTGAACTCAGGGGCATTCAACCTCTGAGCTATACCCTCAGCCCTATTTTTATTTTGAAACAGGGTCTCACTAAGTTGTGGAGTGCCTCACTAGGTAGCTTAGGCTGGCCTCGAACCCAAATCCTCCAGTCTCAGCCTCCCAAATGCTGGGATTACAAGTGTGCGCCACCACGCCAGGCTTATTTTTTATTTTGAAACAGGGTCTCCTTAGATTGATGAGAGACTCACTACTTGCTGAGGATGGTTGCAAACCTGCTATCTTTCTGTCTCAGCCTCCCAAGTACTGGGATTACAGGCATGCTCCACCATGCTTGGCTGAACTTGTGTTTTTCAGGAATTCAGCCATTTTAGTAGAGATAGATGCCCTTTGCGCTCTCTCTCCTTTTTTTTTTTTTTTTTCCTTATGTGGTACTAGGGATTGAACCCAGGACCCAGGGGCTCTTCAACTCTAAGCCATACTTCCAGCTCTATTTTTTTTTATTTTTATTTTTTTTTATATTTGAACAGGATCTCACTAAGTTGCAGAGGGCTTCACTAAGTTGCCGAGGCTGGCTGCGAACCTGTGATCCTCCTGTCTCAGCCTCCCACATACTGGGATTACAAATGTGCACCCCATGTGGTGACTCTTACCTAGTCTTATCTTTCAATATCCTTCTTTAAACAACAAACCACAGATAGAAGTATAGTATTGAAAGACGGAAAGCTGGAGAAAATTCATGACGTATATAGCAGAATAATGGTTAATTTTCTAAATATCAAGAGCTCTCACAAATAAACAAGAAAAATTATTAATGTGCTAATGCTGCCAATTAAATTATGAAATAATACATTACCCACAATTATTATTTTATACTTACTGTAACAGGTTTTTAAGGCTTAGACCTTTTTTAATTTCAATAGTGCTATGTCTATTATATGCTAGGTCAGTACTGGGTATTGAATCCAGCTGCACCCAAGCCCTTTTTATTTATTTATTTATTTTTTGGTACTGGGGATTGAACTCAGGGGCGTTCTACCTCCGAGCTATACCCCCAGCCCTATTTTTTATTCTTTATTTTGAAACCGGGTCTCACTAAGTTGCAGAGTGCCTCACTAGGTAGCTGAGGCTAGCCCCGAACCTGGATCCTCCGGTCTTAGCCTCTGGAATGCTGGGATTACAAGAGTGTGCCACCACGCCCGGCTCCTTTTTATTTTGAAATAGGGTCTCACTAAATTGCTGAGGTTGACCTTAAACCTGTAATCCTCCTGTTTTAGCCTGCCAGGTACTGGGATTAACAGGCATGCACCACCACGGCCTGCTTGGCAACACTTTAAATAGCATTTAAACATAACCATGTATTCCCAACAGTGTACAAAATTCAACTATGAACTGAAACATGAATAGGCATGATCAAGTTGGTGCCACTATGACATGATGGCTGCCTACCTAATGGCAGGTGTGTGTAAGATGCCAGTGATCTAAGATGCTTCCCAACTTCACATAGAAAAATACTTTTTAAAAGCATACATTTGGGCCAGGTGTGGTGGTACACACCTGTAATCCCAGTACTTGGGAGGACTGACGTTTGAGGCCAGCCTCAGCAACTCTGTGAGACCCTCAACAACTTAGTGAGACCCTGTTTCAAAATAAAAAGCAAAAAAGGCCTGGGTGTGTAGTTCTGAGTGAGAATGCTCCTGGGTTCAATACCTAGTACTACACACACACAGTACATTTTGGAATAAATTTTGCAGACTTAAACTTTTACATAACTTTTTATAACTTGTTTTGTTTTTCTCAGTCTTATGCTTTTGAAGTATTAAAAGATGACCACTGCCTAAGGAAGTAAAGCTAATAGTAATCAGCTGTTGGCTGAGCCCAGCCCTCCCTCCATTGCAGTCAGCTGCCCCAAGAAAAAAAAACATTCAAATGATGGTAATGGGCTGAAGAGTTATTCTGCCTTAGTAACATACACCTTAAAATCAGAAAAACAAGCCAGGTGAGGTGGCGCGTGACTGTAATCCCAGTACTTGGGAAGCTGAGACAGGAGGATTGCAGGTTCGAGGAGAGCCTCAGAAAGTAGTGAGACTCTCATCAACCTAGTGAGACCCTGTTTTCAAATAAGAAATAAAATTAGACTGGGGGTATAGCTCAAAGGTAGAATGCCTCTGAGTTCAATCCCCAGTATCACAAAAAAAAAAAAAACCAAAAAATAAAACAGTCTAGAGACAGTCACTTCAAAGGCCCAGGAACTCATACTTAGCTGGGACTAGACTGAGGCACTTGCCTTGTGGCCAAAATTTAAGGGATGACAAACTAAATATTTTAACACATCTAAAAAATCAAATTGAATTAAAAATTCATGATGAATATTCAAAATTTTAAGTAAAGACAGAATCATTACTACTGGCTTTTTTGTTTCCAGTGCCAAGGACTCAGGGTTGTTCTACCTCGGAGCCATACCCCTAGCCCCAGTTTATTTTGAAACAGGTTCTCACTAGGTTGCTGAGTCTGCCTTTGAGCTTGTGATCCTCCTGTTTCAGCCTCCCAGTACTGGGATTACAGGTTTGAGCCATCCTGCTAGGCTTCCGAATGTCTGTTTTACCTTAGGCCCCATCACAGCTTGTTACTGATCCCACTGTCTAGGGGAAGGAAGGGCCAGGTAGATTAAAGTGAGTGAGGGCCACGGACACAGCACACTGCTAGAGTGACTGCCGGGCATGCATGAGGCCCTAGATTCAATTCCCAGCTCCATGAAGAAAAAAATAAACACAAATGAAAAAAAGAGTAGAGTGAGTGAGCAACGAGGGACCACACAGATGTACACCAGGCGTGGTGGGCTGGGACAGGAGGACTGCAGGCTCGTGGCCGGCCTCAGCAACTTAGTGAGGCTCTGTTTCAAAATAAAAAATAAAATAGGGCTGGGGGTGTGGTTCAGAGGTAGAATGCTCCTGAGTTCAATCCCTAGTAAAACACACACACACACACACACACACACACACACACATTAAAAAACGTATAAAAAATTCATAATGTAATTGTCATGGAGGAGTGAGAAATTTTCAATATTAGGTCCCCAAATGGACTCAAGTTATTAAGAATTAGAGTACAGATCATTTAGTTCTTATTAAAAGGAAGTAGATTTCAATAGGATGAAGACAATGCCTGCCTGCCAGAAAATCAGCACTCATGGGGCCACAGTAGTGATTATGATGTACTATTTGCACAAGATTAGACAAAAAGGCAATAGAATGGAATAAAGACACTAGAAATGGGAAATCAGTAGATACCAGGGTGGCAAGATATTGGCACGATTGGCTAGTTGTATGGAAAAAATTAAGATTTCTTATTCTATATACCTCAGCAAATTCAAGACACATTAAAAAAAAAAAACAAAACTAAATGTGTATGCTTGGGAGATGGAAAGAAACCTCTTGTGTGTGTGTGTGTGTGTGTGTGTGTGTGTGTGTGTGTGTGTGTGTGTGTGTCACTAGAGATTGAACCCAGGGACATTCTACCTCTGCTATTTTTTATTCTTTATTTTGAAACAGGGTCTCACTAAGTTGCAGAGAGCCTCACTAAGTAGCTGAGGCTGGCCACGAACCTGGATCCTCTGGTCTCAGCCTCCCAAGTACTGGGATTACAAGTGCACACCCCCACGCCTGGCTTGGAAAGAAGCCTTTTCAAAGTCCTACAAGAATGCGGCTACTTGACAGACCTAGAGCAGGAAGTCTGCTGCAAAGTCTTCCACCACAGAATCAAGAAGTGTCCTTGTGGCAGCCAAGGTGTAGAGAAAGAGCACAGAAACATGAAGACAGTTTTTGCAGCTCAGGAATAACCTTATAAACAGCAAAGAGCCTGTTTTACTCCAAAGAAGAACCTAAAATTTGGTTAAGAGAAGCACTGAAAAAAAAAAAAATCTACCATTTTCATCTGATTATTATGCCTTTAAAAGCTGAAAGGCTGAAACTAATTAAAAGGAAAACTATTAGAAGAAAACATTAGGGAATACATGAATGTGGGATGTTGATGACTTCTTTAAAAAAAAAAACATGCAAAAATCATAAAGGAAAATACTGACAAGACTCCACAAAGTAAAAATAAATGAAAATGTCAGGCGTGGTGGTACACACTTGTTACAAATCTCATACTTGGGAGGCTGAGCCAGGAGGATCGCAGGTCATGGTAAGCCTCAGCAACTTAGTGAGGCCTTCCACAATTTAGGACCTCTTCTAAAATAAAATAGGATAGGGCTGGGCTGTAGCTCAGAGGTAGAATTCCTTTGGGTTCAATCCCCAGTACCACAATAAATAAATTAATTAACACAAAAACAGACAGACGGGGGTGGGGGGAATGGTAGTGGTTTATAACTCACAAACCAAAGGATTCCTATCCAGATTATATTAAATAAAAACTCCAAATAGATGGAAAAGAAACTCAAACGAAAAATAAGCAAACGATGTGAGAATTCATAGAAAACTTAAAAGGCCAGTACATGTTCTTCTCACATGTAATCAGAAATGCAAACTGTGCCAGGTGTGGTGACACTTGCCTGTAATCCCAGTACTTGGGAGGCTGAGACAGGAGGATAGCAGATTCAAGGACAGCCTCAGCAAATAGTGAGAGTCTCGTCAACATAGCAAAACCTGGTTTCAAAATAAAAATAAAATAGGGCTGGGGGTTTGGCTTGGAGGCAGAATGCCCCTGGGTTCAATGCCCAGTACCAAAAAAAAAAAAAAAAAAGAAAAAAAAATTGTATGAGATACTATCACATCTCGTCTGACTGGCAAATTTAAAGCCTGACAATACCAATATTACTAAGTATGGGAAGGGGATAGAAGAATTCTACTACTTCTGGTAGACATGTAAATCTATCTTTATTATCACGCTTCTGTAATATTAACTTGAAGATGTGCATACCCAATGACCTAGTAATTTTATTTCTAGAAAATGCCCAATCTATAGAAACATTAGTACATGTGCTCAAAAGGCACATGCCAGGATGCCCAGTGTCACAGTTTCTATAGTAAAAAAAAGTTGCAAACAATCTAAATATACCTCAACAGGAAAATGATTCCTAGACTGTGGGAGTCACACAATGGAGCACTATACGTTATTACTATTATTACTCATTAACTTGTATACGAGAGGGGGATGTAGCGGTAAAAAGGTGAGCAGGTAAGTTTAAATCTGAGGCTGGGAAACACCCTTTTCTCCCCATAATACCCTCCAAATAACCAACCTGGTGGGTGGATGCGTGAGGAAGGTGAGATGGCTTCCTCTGTTGAGTGATATTTGACTCAACCGCATTTCTCCCTTCCCTACCTTTTAAATATAACGAAATCACAATACTGGATAGACCACCAAATTAAAGACTCTAAATACTACTCACAGTTCAGCCACATACTTTTTTTGTGTGTCAGTGTGGTAATGGGGATTGAACCTAGGAACACTCTACCTCTGAGGTACACCCCCAGCCCTATTTTTCTATTTTGAAACAGGGTCTTGCCAAGCTGCTGAGGCTGGCCTTGAACCTGTGATCCTTTGTCTCAGCCTCACAATTATTGGGATCACAGGCTTGTGCCACTGCACCCAGCCAAGTTTACTTTCAGTAAGAGTAACTGTCTAGTTTCACTTGCTTAGTCTTATGTACTCTCTCCAAGCCTAGTGATTTCCAAACTTTTAAGCCAAAAAGCCTTGCCAGGCCCAGTGGTGCACACTTGTAATCCTAGTACTTGGGATGCTGAGACAGGAGGATCACAGGTTTGAGGCTAGTCCCAGCAACTTAGCAAGAATCTCAGCAACCTAGTGAGCCCGTTTCAAAACAAAAAAATAAAAGGGCTGTACGTATAACTTGGAGGTAGAGTCCCTCTGGGTTCAATCTCCAGTACCACATGCACAGACACACATAGCCTTTATTCAAAAGAAATCTTAGATGGAATCCAAACACATAAATCAGAAAAGCAGGCATGCTTTGGAGGTTGAGAACTGTTATCCCAGTAATTTCCTCTGGAAATCATAATACTTTAGGGAGAGCTTAAGAATCATGAAAATTCTTAAGACCACTAGTTTGTGGGTATAAGTAATTTAAATATGTGAAGTCTTCATGAAAGTTTTACAGGTTCCTAAGGAACTTATAACTCCAAGAATTCATAAATACAGTAACTTTCAATTCAATAATATATTTCGGTGCAGCCAAAGTCTATCTGAGGTCACCTTTAATAGCAAACATTAAATAAAAATTAAGTTTTATATTATACCAACTTGTCTGCAAGTTATTCGTATGTGAAATCTTATGAAAATAAAATCCATGGTCCCCTAAATCATGTTACAATGGAATTCAGCCAAAATAACTTGTACTTCATGCCTTCAAGAGTTAGGAATGAAGCAAAGCAAAATCACCTTTTCACAATGAGTACACAAGTAAAAATAAGTGTAAACAACTCGAGAGGGAAAAATGGAATCAGATTAACATATTAAAATTCTTAAAATTGTACTGGTCATCATCTTAATGCATATCCAAGTATTTTCACTACAGGTGAATGTTCTATGAAAAGAACTAAAAGAATATATATGTTGTACAGATTTAATCACTAAAGGAACTACTTAACGATTGTCATCAATATTACCAACAAGGGTTTAGTCAAAAGGAAAAAAAAAA
Source organism: Graphiurus murinus (assembly GCA_004027655.1). Lineage (NCBI taxonomy): Eukaryota > Metazoa > Chordata > Mammalia > Rodentia > Gliridae > Graphiurus > Graphiurus murinus. The sequence continues at coordinate 19,181 of PVLC010015121.1, forward strand.
AAAAGTAGTCCCAAACTTTTGATTCTACTCATACCTAAAAGTAAAGGCTCTTCTGTGTCCCCTAGAGTTGTGTATACTGAAGAGATAGCAGAAAGAATCTCTTATCCTGGAGACTAAGTACTCTTCACTCCTGAATTGGAATAAGCATATCTACTAGTTAAGTACAAAATGGGATACCAGTTAATAGAAGCATTTTCTGGATAGAATAAAACTGAAACAAAATAGGGGAAGGAGAGGGCAGTGTGGAATGCTGGTCAGTGGTTGATGTTGCCTGAAAAGCAATTTGTTCTGTATTAGTAGGCACATAATTTTGCTTCTTGATCACAATGTAACATACAAAAACCACCAAAATAATGGGCAAAAATAAACTCTGGGGCTGATGATGTAGCCCAGTGGTGGGGTGCTTGCTTACAGGATAATCCCCAAAGCTGAACAGAAGAAAAAGCAAGCCAGGTGCAGTGGTGCATACCTGTAATTCCAGTTACACTGAAGGCTAAGTCAGGAGGATAATATGTCCAAGACCAGCTTGGGCAACTTAGTAAGACCCTGTCTCAAAATGAAAATAGGCTAGGCACCATGGTGTGCATGCCTATAAAACCAGTAGTTGAGACTGAGGCAGGATGTTCACAAATTCAAGACCAGCCTGGGTGAATTAGTGAGGTTCTGTTTCAAAGATAAAAAGGGTTAGGGATGTAGCTCAGTATTAGAGCACCCCCGTATTCAATCCCCAATACCACAAAAATAAGTACATAAATAAAAAGGGAACAAGGTGTGGTGGTGCACACTTGTAATCCCAGTACTTGGGAGGCTGACAGGAGGATTGCAGGTTTGAGGCTAGCCTCAGCTACTTAGTGAGGTCCTCTACAACTTAGTGAGACCCTGTTTCAAAATAAAGAATACAAAATAGGGCTTGGGGGGGGGGGTGCAGCTCAGAGGTAGAATACCCTAAATTCAATCTCCAGTACCACACACACAGACACAAAGTGTTGGAAATATAGCTCCGTGGAGGTAGAATGCCCCTGAGTTCAATCCCCAGTACCGCAAAAAAAAAAAAAAAAAAAAAAAAAAAAAAAATATAGCTCCGTGGTAGTGTTTGCCTATCATGTGCAAGGCCCTGGATTCAATTCTCAGTACCACAAAAATCACTCAATTAATAAAGGGCTAGAGATATAGTTCAGCGATAGTTTTAGCTTAGCATGTGCACAGTCATGGGTTCTATTCCTAGTATTGCAAAAACAAAAGAAAATCCTACCTCAGGCAACAGAAGAATCGCAAATTCAAGGGTAGCCTGGGCAACTCAGTGAGACCTTGTTTCAAAAATAAAAAGAACTGCGGATACAGCTTAGTGGTAGAACACACCTGGGTTCAACTCCCAGTAACACAAAAATAAATAAAAAGGACTGTTTCAATATCTGCTACATCAAGTAATAAAAGCAGCCAAAATAAACAAACCTTTAGGTAGGTGTGTTTTGTTTTTACACGGGCAATCTTCTCATTTTAAATTTTGCTAGTTTCTTTTGACAGTCTGATGACTGTCTAGGTAGCTGGTTCCAGAGAGGCTGACCACACAATGAAGACATCAAAACCCTAACAAATCCCACATATCTGAAAATTAAACTGACTTAAGACTTAAACTCAATAAGAATCTTAAGTAAATATTACAATGACAGACTCATCATAAGGCAAGCACAGCTATGTAAAAAATTATAAACAAATTTTTTGCAGTACGAGAGATTGCACCTAGGGGCATTCTACCTCTGAGCTACACCCCCAGCCCTATTTTTCATTCTTTATTTTGAAACAGGGTCACACTAAGTTGTGGAGGGCCAAAGTAATTGAGGCTGGCTGTGAACCCAGATCCTCCGGTCTCAGCCTCCCAAGTACTGGGGCGCCACCACACCCAGCTATAAACAAATATTTTTTTAAAAATTTAAACCTCCATGCAATCTTTCCTTGACCCTGCTGCATTTTCACTTGAAAAACTGAAATACCTAACCAAAAAATGCGTAAGGTCTGATTTACTTCACAGCCATTTAAAAAAAAGGTCAAAGTCTTGTTTTTAACTGGTCAACTTGTGACATCTCAGTCATGGTAAATGAATTCAGATTGAATATAGAGTGAACTTTCCAAAGAAGTAACACAAGGCTGGGTATGGTAGTGCACACTTATAATCCCAGTACTTGGGAGGCTGAGCAGGAGTATTCCAAGTTTGAAGCCAGTCTCACCAACTTAGTGAGGCTCTCAGCAACTTAGTGAGACCATTTCCAAATAAGAAATAAAACAGGTCTGAAGGTGTAGACTAGAGGTAGAATGCCCCTGGGTTTCACCCCTAGTACATAAACAAACAAACAAACAAATTTTAAAAATAAAATAAGCCAGGCGTGGTGGCACAGGCTTGTAAATCCAGTACTTGGGAGGCTGAGACAGGAGGATCCAGGTTCTTGGCCAGCCTCAGCTACTTAGTGAGGTCCTCCATAACTTAGTGAGACCCTGTTTCAAAATAAAGAATAAAAAATAGGACTGGGGGTGTGCTGAGTTCAATCCCCAGCACCACACACAAAAAAATTAAATAAATAAATAAATAAAATAAAATAGGGCTGGGGGATGTAGCTCAGAGGTAGAATGCCCCTGGGTACAACCCCCAGCACAAAAAGAAAAAAAAAAGTAACATAAATCTACAGACGAATACCCAGAGAAAACTTTAAAAGGTTAAAAATGATCTGAATATATATATAGATATAGATATATATATCTATATCTATATATATCATATATAAATCAAACTATTAAGTTTACTCTTAAATCATGAGTTTCCCAAACTTAAATGCATCAGATATTTTGGGGGAAAATTCAATCTTTCACATAGCATTAAAGATTCCACCTTGTTTTGCTTTCAAAGTTGCAGTGTTCCAGTGAACATCTAGCCACCTCTGATACATTTTTCATCAAACCTAGGAGTCTTAAGATTCATTTGCTATTATACTGATATTTACTGTAAGTGAAGACACTATAAAGCTACCAAAAACAACTAGGACAGCAGTTGTGAAGCTCTGGTGGTCTCAAAGAACCTTTCAAGGAGGGCCATGAAATCAAAATAATTTTCATAATCATTTTAAGTCTTTTTTAACATACTGGCATTTGCATTGGCAATGGGCAAAACTGCAATCCCTTCAACACAAATCGAGATGGCTGCTAGGGGAGGTGGTACACACCTGTACTCTCAGTACTTGGGAGGCTGAAACAGGAAAACCAAGTTCAAGGCCAGATTCACTTAGTGAGACCCTATTTAAAAAAAAAAAAAAAAAGGCTGGGGGCATAGCTCAGAAGTGGATTGCCCTGCCGGGGTTGGTGGCACACACTTGTAATCCCAGTACTTAGGAGGGTGAGATAGGAGGATTGCAGGTTCAAGGATAGCTTCAGCAAGTAGTGAGACTCTCATCAACCTAGTGAGACCTTGTTTCAAAATAAAAATAAAACAGGGATGAGGGCATACCTCAGACATAGAATGCTCCAGGGTTCCACCCCTGGTACCACAAAAAACAAAACTAGATTGCCTGTGGATTCAATCCCCAGCACCCCCCCCCCCACACACACACATATCACACATATACACAACAGTAGCATGAATATAATTAGTCACTGTCACAAACTCACGGGCAGGGGTAGAAGGCCAGTTTCAGTTAATAATCTTCTTGTTTTTTTGGTGTTGGAGATGGCACCCAAGGCCTCATGAATGCTAGACAAGTGATCTACCACTGAGTTACATACCCAGCCCAGCTGTTTCATCTGTGTTCATAATGAAACAGTAGTAATTTAATTTTATTAAACCTTTACCCTTGAGTACATATCTTATCTCCTATATGTTGAAATGGTTAATCTTGTTTCTAAAGTATATCAAAGTGTGATGTTATCTCTTGTGCTATTGAGCTGTACACTGAACTAGCCACTTTTCACTGAACACCATTGTTAACTTCAAAGAATGACTGACAGACTATAGTTATTCAAGATCTGTTTCTTCTAAAATAAATGAAGAGAGCTTGTCACTTAAGGAAAACAACTGACAACATTTGTTGCCAATGATAAAATTTTACCTTTCAAAAGAAAATTAAAATTTTGAAAAATCTCTTTCCATCATCATGAACCTGACAGCTTCCCAATACTTGAGATATTTTGAACAAGATCAGTTATATTAACAAAGAGAGTTTAATCGTTGCATGTCAACATTCAGAAGAACTGCATAATTCAGTCAACTGCTATTTTCCAAATGACCAATTCCAATCAAATGCAAGATAGACCAAGTGGATTTTAATGTGACCAGTTACAGAAAGACCTCATAATTCCAATTAACCTTTAAGAAGCCGCCAGTTGTCAAGTTTTGACATCCAGAATTACCTGGGTATTAAAATACTCTCCTTTCTAGCTACCTATCTATGTGATGTCAGATTTCATACACTTCAGCCAATGTGCCACAATGCAACAGACGGAATGCAAAAGCAGATATGAGAATCCAGCCCAACACGCAAGTGTTTACCAAAATGTACTAGTGCCACTTTTTACACTAAAATGTTTAGGTCTCAAAAATAACTTTTCATAAAGCAGTGTTACTTATGTTAACATGCAATGGCTTTCTAACAGTATATAAAATTTGTTTTCACCTTTTTTTTGGGGGGGGGGGCAGTACTGGGGATTGAACCCAGGGACATTCTACCTCCAAGCTACAATTCCAGTCCTATTTTTTCCTTTTTTTTTTTGAAACAGGGTCTCACTAAGTTGCCGAGGGCCTAAGTAGCTGAGGCTGGTTGCGAACCTGCAGTTCTCCTGTCTCAGCCTTCCAAGTACTGGGATTATAAGCATGTGCCACCATGCCTGGCTTGTTTTCATTTCTAATAGTAAAGATCAATAGATATAACTGACAAAAGCAGAAGTTCTTTAGAATATTTAATTTTTAAGAGTATAAATGGGTTCAGTGGTCAAAATGTTTGAGAACAAACAGACAAGTTACTTCAGATAACTGAACACTCAAAGTGGGTTTTTCTTTTGCTAGGCCATACATTACCTGTATTTTAAGGGCGGGCCACCAACTTCCTTGAAAAAGGTGTTTCCCCTACCCCAGGTGGTATAAAAATTTTGTGAGTAAAGAAAGGATTAATTAGCATTGTCCTCTTTTTTTTTTTTTTTTTGCGGTACTGGGGATGGGAACCTAGGGACATTCTTACCTCCGAGCTATACCCCCAGCCCTATTTTTTATTCTTTATTTTGAAACCGGGTCTCACTAAGTTGCAGAGGGCCTCACTAGGTAGCTGAGGCGGGCCTTGAACCCATATCCTCCGGTCTCAGCCTCCCAAATGCTGGGATTACAAGCGTGTGCCACCACGCCCAGTGTCCTGTACGGTTTAGTTAAATCTTCTTTGGAGTTAGAAGTCATGTACATGGTTTTATATGGAAATTTCGTCATAAATAACTTATGTTTAAAGCTTAAATGTTAAATTAATGTTCAATGTTTTTTTTTTTTTTTTTTTTTTTGCGGTACTGGGGATTGAACTCAGGGGCGTTCTACCTCTGAGCTATACCCCCAGCCCTATTTTTTATTCTTTATTTTGAAACCGAGTCTCACTAAGTTGCGGAGTGCCTCACTAGGTAGCTGAGGCTGGCCGCGAACCCGGATCCTCCAGTCTCAGCCTCCCGAATGCTGGGATTACAAGCGTGCGCCACCACGCCCGGCTAATGTTCAATGTTTTAATCATATTTAATGTTTAAATCAAGACTACATTCTTATTTTTGAAAATCACACCAAATAGTAGTTATGTCACACTTTTTTTTTAAATCAATTCTTTATTTAGGTAACAAGTTGGTTATGGTTCACTGCATTGTATGAAACATCACAATATCATATTGGAAAGGTACTAAATAAAGTACAGGGTTGGATCAGAGTGGACAGTTTGAACAATAAACCATTTTGCATTCTTCATTCCCTATCTTTTAACAACCCCCCAAAACCCAGTAAAGGGACAAACAGCTTTAAACACCATCATGTAAAGCACTTTAACTTACAAGGCTAAAATCTAAAGAATAAATAAAATATATTGTGGCAGTAATTCCTTTTAGGCTAAAAATCAGGTGCACAATAAATCAAGTGATCAGGAAAGCTGTCTGTATTCAAATGTGTGGGCTCTCCAGAGACAGCTTCAGGAAAATGTTACAGAAAATACCATGAATTCAATTCAATTTCACACAGGACCCGATGATGACTCATTTCAACTACACACAAGGGTAATTACAACCTGCTGGAACACAATTCAAACATACAGGAAAATGTTTACAAAGCACCCACAACATGTAAGCCATGTACAAATGGATACATTCATTCCTTCTCCTACCCCAGTGACTCCTTTTAGATAAATACTTTGCTCTTCATGTTCAGCATTATTGGACTGAATACATGCAAAACTCAATTCAAGAAACCCAAAGTTATTGTAAAAATAGAATTAAACTAAATAATCTTCAAGTACCTTATGTGACAGCCACTCTGTACCGTGCCCAATGTTATAAAATGAAAGGTTACTGAACCCATGAAAATATCTCTGTAATATTTCCTTAGATCTAAAATAGATAATTTTAAATGTATTTATAGTAATTTCAATGTGATATTCTGAGCTTTTAAAATAACAAACAGTTAAAAATTATACCAAGTTACACAAAACTTGTATCTTAAAAGCTGAAAAAATTAAAACTATAGAAACCCACATGTAAAACAAAAATCACAATTTACATTATAAAGGCAAATCTCATTATTTAAAGAATTTGCAGCAGTGAGATGTCAAAGCAAATTATAAATAGCCATAAATTAATCCATTTGGTTTCAAAAGATTTTCTAGTAAGAGTTGAAGGATGTAGAATACATGCATAAAAAATTTAAGGGTCTATATAATATTATTGCCAACTATACTTTATCTTAAAGCAAGGCAACATTAGAATTTGGACATTATTGGAGAACCCAGTTTAGAAATACAGGTAAAATTGGAAAAAATTAAATAACAATTAATAATAAATACACATCCTATAGTAAATTGCTCAAATGAAATTCTAAGCCACAGAACTGCAAAAGGCTTCCAACTTGGTGAATTGAAAAAGGAACATCTCATACAATTCTTTACTCTTACATGCTTATATGTTGTGTGTTCTGTTTAAAATAAAACATAATGTATCTTCAGAGTATAGCTAACTATATTCCCATGCACCCCAGGCACATTTGTTGTTTTGTGGTAAAATAATTCCATTGGTTTCTAGGGCCAAAAGTTCAATACAGATGTAACCAGTATGCCTGAGGTTGGCAAAAAATACTGTATGTAGTACAGGCAATGCTACAAGTGGCAATTATCAGAAAACACAAATATGAACAAATGATGGGGAATGCTAATGATTTCCTGCTCATATCACAAAATGTTGGGAATCCACAAGAATATTTTCCCCTTGTATTGAAGAAAATTGTGATTAAAAGTTTTGTCCCCCAATTTTCAGAATCAAAAGCATTTTAGAAGGTTTATAAGGCTACCATGAGTCTTCTAGATCTCCAGCACCCTACAGGAAGAGAAAAGGAAGAATATTATTATTATTTACCTATACCACTTTCAGGTTGGATTGAATTTCAAAAGAAAACAAAATTAGATGAACAAATTACCTTCCTTTGTCTGAAAACGTACTTTTACAGAGAGATGTGTGTACTGTATAATGTGTATATATATGTATCTATCTAGTACAGATAGATAACTGGTTGGTGTTTTTTTTTTTTTCTCCCCTCTCCACCAAATGCTTTTCCTCTTTCTCAAAACACTTAAAATATTCTGGCATCGAAAAAATAGATCAAATCATCAGATACAACATTTGAAGACTCCAAAGTTCCAAATTATGGTACCTTAGCAACTTTAAACACAAGATATAAAATATAAACAGGAAGAAAAGGTAATATTCTACAGTTAAAAAATTTTCCCCATATGACTAATAGCCAGCTATAATTTAAAAACCCATTTTTACAAAAACAAAACTCATGTCTGCTTTAAATAGTCCACAACTCTTGCATTAATATTTGATGAATACTTGAACAAAACTGAAAATGCCGCTCATGTGACAATGTTCTCACATGTCTGCACGTGCCCATACTGTCCATAGATGAAAATTTCATACTACAAAAAGGGGGTAAGAAACAAAACTGATTTACTCTGAGTAACACTGACATATTTTTATATTACATTTTTTCTCTTGGCTTATGAAAAAAAAGCTAAGCCAAAAGTCTGCTAAATTTAAGATCCATACAAATGAATTTCCAAATGAGTACTTTTTCAATATCCCAAATCTGGTTGTTAAAAAAAAATAATTAAAAAATAAGTACAACATGCAGAGATTATTCCACATCACATGCTTTATTTGGACTTAAACACTTGTAGTTTTATTCTAAACACTTGGTTGACATACATTTTGATGTGTGCAGTTAGGCTATACAGAATGTACAAACTAAAGCTGTTTGAATAATACACAGGTTTTTCAAAAATTATATTTCATAAAGAATACAGAGAAAGAAAAAATAACCACATATCCAATATCTCACAACTTCTAAAAATAAAACTACAGAAATGTAAAATATAAACAAATCAAATAACACACAAATTAATCCTGAAAGAAAAATTACAGGCCAGCATCAGCCATTCTTTGAAGAACTAAAATTATTAACGAAAACACAAATTTAATACAAAGCTAACTATGAGCATACTAATGTATAAAATAAGCAGTATAATTCTTCATTAACAAGTTATTCCACAAAGTATAGTAATCTCTCTAATCAGTAATCTCTACTCCTATCTAGTATGAATTTTACTACTGCCTTTAAAAATTGGTAGCCTAATTTCTGGCACACAATGTGAAATGACATATAATTTCATTAAATTCAAAGTACTATAAATAGTCAATTTTTAAACTATCTCATAAAGGTGTCTGCAAAGGTCTTTTTTAAAAATAAGGCTACTAGAATATAATAAAACTAGTTTTCCAAGATTCAAATAACAAAACGGTTATATAAATGCACACATTATACTTCCTAAGTAAAAATCATCAAATCAAAGATCACAAAAATATTACCAAAAACTGTTATATTCTTTCACCACTCATCTTTGTCCCTGCATCTTCATTAGAGCTGTCTAATTCAGCAAGACCACTTTCTGATTCAGTATGGCTTTCCTGAATTGCCAATGGGTTTTCAGCATCACTGTTCGAAGCAGCAGCAGCAGCAGCTGGTTCAGCAGGGCTTTCTTCTCCCTCTACTTTAGCTAGCCTGTAACTAGTCAGCATCTCCTCCAGAAGTTGTCGGTAGTTTCCCCTATGATTAATTCTCATTTGCCTGAGAGCTTCCAACAATTTTCCCTGTGATCCACTTTCCTCTGCTTCATCGGAGGCCTTTTTTTAAGATTCAAGACCCCAGTGTCAGTAGACAAACTAGGATATCACATGTATTTCACAACATATTACACAAAACACTAATTTTTCTACCACAAGCAATATATGATAAGCACAAAAACATTTTATTAAACAAGGGTCAATTCTTACCCCTGAGCAAATTAATAAAAACTTCTAATTGTAATATTTCAAAAATTATTTTTAGCAATTTATCATTAACTAGTTTATGTACTATTTCAATTGTCATTTGAAGTTTAATCTGAAATTCATTTTGCTTTTAGAATTCAACAGCAACAGAAGCATTTCCTGAAAATGACTTATTAAAAATTTTATTTGGCTATAATGACATAGTACAAAAGGAAATTAAGTCTTTAAAGTGAGGAAAAGGACAGGAAAGCAGGCCAGCAGAATGCTAGTTTCTTCATTTCTGCTAAATGATGAGTAGGAGAAAAGATACAAATTGTGAAGCTACATAAATTTAAACTGGTCTTTTGGAAGATTCTAAAACTTTCATGGATAAAAATTTTATTTATTTTTGCCTTTAAATACCCAGAGATTTATTAAGTTCTGAAAAGTCTACAGGTTTTTGTTATTGTTGAGGCAGGGGGTCTCTCACTACTATAATCTTGTTTAATGTGCTTGCCTGATGACATAACCTGACTAGACTACATTTCAAAACAACTGAAATAGACCTTCTATTCTCCTAGGGACAACTTGGGGATATTTGGACTCAAACTAAGCCAACATTATAAAATGCATTACTAATTTTCCTAGGTGTGATAATGTTGTTATGGCTATGTAGAAAACATCTCCATTCTTAAAAGCTACAAGCTAAAATGTCACAGAAACTATTATGATGTCTATAATTTGCTTTCAAAGGGCTCAGCCAAAAGAAAGAGAAAAAACAAACTGGGTGTGGTGGCCCATCCTTGTGATCCCAATACTCAGGAGGCTGAGACAGGAGGATTGCAGGTTCAAGGACAACCGCAGCAACATAGGGAGATCCTATTTAAAAATAAGAATAAAAATGGGCTGAAGGTGTAGCTCAGAGGTAGAATGCTCCTAAACTCAATCCCCAGTATAAAAAAAAAGAGAGAGAGAGAGGAAAAAAAGTATATATATTCATACATACATAAAAAAGAGATAAAGCAACCATGGTAAAATTCAATTGTTGAAACAATTGTTGAAACTTGGTAGAAAGAATAAAGGTATTCAACTATCACTTTAATTTTTCTATATACTTAGGAGTTTTCATCATAAAGTGTTGGGAAAATACATAAAAAAACAGATGATCTGACACAAACTACTAAACTTCTTTGGAAACTGTAATTCTGCAAAAGGACAACACTAATGAAAATATATAATAAATTGTAAATTTTTTTTGGCGGTACTGGGGATTGAACTCTGGGGGTTCTACCTCTGAGCTATACCCCCAGACCTATATTTTTTATTCTTTATTTTCAAACCGGGTCTCACTAAGTTGCAGAGTGCCTCACTAGGTAGCTGAGGCTGGCTGCGAACCCGGATCCTCCGGTCTCAGCCTCCCAAATGCCGAGATTACAAACGTGTGCCACCAGGCCCGGCTTTGTAATGTTTATTTTTAAAAAACTAGAGCACTTGAATATTTTTTTAAAAAAGTATCATCATGGCAAAAAGCAAAAGATGATTCTGTGCACTGCCTGACAAGTAATGGTTGAGAATCACTACCTGGAATTATATTATTGACAAGGTTGGATTGAAGGTTCTATTTGTTATTTTAGTTGAGTCCATTTTGGTGGGCTCAACAGATAAAGCACCTCTCATTTTCCAACTGACACCTTTATGAGGAAAGCAATTAATTTCTATTTCTGTAAACTGCTACTGCAGTGGTAAGGAAGGGTAGTTGCATGTTAAATATACTCTAAAACCAAACCAGTAAATAAAAAATACAAGAATTTACAATGGTTGGTATCACAAAGTCATTGAACTGACAAGAATTTTAGAAAATGACCACACTTTTCTTTTTTTTGGGGGGGGAGTGGGCTGGGGTGGTACTGGGAGTTGAACCCAGGTCACTCTACCTCTGAGCTACACTTCCAGTCCATTTAATTTTTATGTGTTTTTTGTTGTTGTTGCTTTGAAACAGAGTCTCACTAGGTTGCTAAAAGTCTTGCTATATTGCTGAGGCTGTCCTCGAACCTGTGGTGTTTCAGCCTCTTAAATACTGGGATTACAGGTGTGTGTCATCATGGCCAGCTATTTAATGACCACATTTAAAAGTCACTTTACCTTATGACAAATTGTATTTTCCCATTGTGAGATAAAGGATGAGTGGCTAGAAAATCTTCCCCATCACGCTTGATTTTCAAAATACTATTACATAATACTCTTGTGGGCTTTCATGAATATCAGAAGAGGAACCTCTATCTAGGTTCCTGCACTTTCTTTAGTGAGCTCAGAAAGTTCATACAGAACATCTATTTTTATACATCTATTATAGCAATTAAATTAACTCTACCTTGCAACTGCACAAGTATCTCTAAACTGTAAACTCTTAGAGATTAAAGATAATTTCATATTCTCTTCTATAACCTCCCATCAGCTATGGAAGGAAAATTAATGTTTGTACTATGAATTATATATATATAATCTTGCATAATCCTCACAGGTATTCTATAAATTAAGCATTGGAACTGGTATTTTATAGGTGAGGGAACTAAAGCTCAGAGAGATGTGTCAATCAATGTTAAGTGGCAGAACTAAGATTTGTGTGCTAATATAATTAACATTAACCTGAATGTCTATTATCTATATTATGGTAAGTAATAGTTTTTATGGGAGTGTCCCTTATAACTAGATGCTTAATAAAGAAATATAGCTGAAAATTATTGTAGGACTATACCACAGATTATTTAAGTGTAGTTCCTTGATACAGTAAAGATTAAAAAAATTATAGGAAACTGGTTATGCCGATTTTTAAAAGACCTTATTAGACAGGATGTTCTAAATTATTCTATAAAATAAATTTAAGGAAAGTAGTGAGATAAGAATTTAGTACTTTTAGCCAGGCATGGTGGCTCACACTTGTAATCCTAGTACTTGGGAGGCTGAGACAGGAGGATTGCAGGTTCGCAGCCAGTCTTAGCAACCCTGTGAGGCCCTCTGCAATTCAGTGAGACCCTGTTTCAAAATAAAGAATAAAAATAGAGCTGAGGAGCCAGGTGTGGTGGCACACACCTGTAATCCCTATGCTTGGGAGGCTGAGACCGGAGGATCGAAGGAGAGCCTCAACAAGTAGTGAGACTTGTATCAACCTAATGAGACCCTGTTTCCAAATAAATAAAATTGGGTTGGGGGCATAGCTCACAGGTAGAATGACCCTGAGTTCAATCCCCAGTACCACAAAAAAAAAAAAAAAAAGAGGAACTTAGTGCTTTTCCCCTAGTATTTAAAGTCCTACTATCAGCTAAACTAACAGTTTAAGAATCAAATCTCTTATTATCTTATTATGAAAATGTGCCCTTAAACCAAATAAGACATAAGAATATAGGTAAACCAAGCAGAGAATAAATGGGAAGAGAAAGATCTAAGCACATTTTAAAGCTAAAATTTGGCCAGGTGTGATTGGACATATTTGTAATTCCAATACTTAGGAGGCTGAGACAGGAGGACTGCAGGTTCAAGGACAGACTCAGCAATTAGCCTCAACAACTAAGCGAGACTCTGTTTCCAAATGAAAATAAAACGGGACTAGGGTGTGGCTCAGAGATAGAATGCCCATGGGGGGGTTCAATCCTTAGTACCACACACAAATAAAATTTAATTAGTTAATATTTACTTGCAGCAATATATTTTTTTTTTTTTTGCGGTACTGGGGATTGAACCCAGGGGCATTCTACCTCCGAGCTACACTCCCAGCCCTATTTTTTATTCTTTTATTTTGAAACCAGGTCTCACAAAGTTGCGGAGTGCCTCACTAGGTAGCTGAGGCTGGCCTTGAACCGGGATCCTCTGGTCTCAGCCTCCCATATGCTGGGATTACAAGCGTGCGCCACCACGCCTGGCTAGCAATATACATTTTTGAAACTCAAAACTCATAAGTAAAATTCTTCCAATGATTAATTAAAATAATGGAGAACAAATAAAGATTTTTAGTAAAAACATATTTCTGTAGAATCCTGTGCCCTTAGCTAAAAAATGTTCAGAACTAAAAATCCTCAAATATTTTAAAGTAGCTATGTGTTACATAACCCATTTGGAGTAAAACAGAAAAGTTTCCATATAACATTTAATAACGTGAAAACAGAAGATGAAGATTTTTTGGGAGTCTTAAAAAAAAAAAGTCCAATCTGTCTTGTTTTTCTTCCCATTCTCAAAAATCTAAATCCCTTAAAAAAGTTTTAGAGTAAGCTGGGTGTGGTGGTCCACAGGCTGAGACAGGAGGATCACATGTTTGAGACCAGTCTCAGTTATTTAGTGAGGCCTTCCACAACTTAGTGAGAACCTGTTTCAAAATAAAGAATAAAAATTAGGGCTGGGGATGTAGCTTGGAGGTAGAATGTCCCTGGGTTCAATCCCTGGTAACACACACACACACATACACACACACACAACAAAAATTAGATTAGCATAAATAAAAATGTGTGTTATTAATATATATTTTTTGGTATTGGGGATCAAACCCAGGTTCATTCTACCTCTGAGTTAAACCCCTCACATTTTCTATTCTTTATTTTGAAATAGGGCCTCACTAAGTTGATGAGGCTGGCTTGGAACCTATGATCACCCTGTCTCAGCATCCCAAGTACTGGGATTATAGGTGTGTGCCAATGTGCCTGACTAAAAATGTACATTTAAATAAAAGATAACTGATAAGGAACTGGCTTGAATGCTTAGTTTCAACAACTTAATATTCCTCACTGGGTATGTGAAGCATGCAACTCAGGAGGCTGAGGCAGAAGAAGGACTACAAGTTTCAGGTTAGCTTTAGAAACTTAGCAAGACCGTCTCAAAATAAAAAAATAAAAATAAAAATAAAAAGTGCTGAGAGAAGTAGCTCAGTGGCAGAGCATCCCTAGGGCCAATCCCTAGTACTACAAAAAAACAAAACAAAACAACAACCCCCCCCCCACCTCATTAAAAAAAGAAGTATCTTAAAACAATGAAACATGAGATCTACTTAAGAAAAAAAAAAAGGAACATGATTTTTCTTGAGTGGTAGAGAAGTGAGGTACAGATATCTGTAACCTCTCAATATCATAGCAAAAATATGGACTACACAGGAACAGGTTTTGCAGTTAGACTCTCCTCTCTGTGATTTGTATCTCATGTGTAAAAGAATTCCGAGCTCCATCCCACCCCTTTTTATTCTTTATTTTGAAACAGAATCTCACTAAATTGCTGAGGCTGGTCTTAAACCTAAGATCCTTCTGTCTCAGCCTCCCAAGCACTGGGATTACAGGTGTGCTTTATTATACCTGGCTTAACCAGGTTTCCTTTTTGTTGTTGTTGTTTTGCTAGAGATTGAACCTAGGGCCTGGCACATGCTAGTCATTACATTAGCTTTACCCCCAGCCCAACAAGTACTTCTTGATCTCTTACTATATGCCAGGATTATTGTAGGTGCTCAGACTTCAGATACAAATAAATAAAAGTCCCTGATCTAAACAGAATTTACATTCCAGCTAAAAAGTATAACTAGCATTTTATTGTTTCAGAGCCTCTGCTTAATATAAGAACTTATGACAAAATAGTTTTATTTTCTCTATAAATTTTTTGGTTGAAGAGTCCTTAATAGGGATCTGTTAAGCCAGGCGTGGTGGTGCACGCTTGTAATCCCAGCATTCGGGAGGCTGAGACCGGACGATCCTGGTTCGAGGCCAGCCTCAGCTACCTAGTGAGGCCCTCCGCAACTTAGTGAGACCCTGTTTCAAAATAAAGAATTAAAAATAGGGCTGGGGGTAGAGCTCGGAGGTAGGATGCTCCTGAGTTCAATCCCCAACCTAAAAAAAATATAGGGATCTATTAGACTCTTCCAGAACTTTGTTTTAAAAGTGGAGAACATATCAATTTTCTGGTATTAACAAGACTAAACCTGAACATATTCAAAAAGTTGAACTAAACCGGGCGTGTAAACCCAGTACTTAGGAGGCTGAGACAGGAGGATCAAAGGTTTATGGCCAGCCTCAGCAACTTAGTGAGGCCCTGTTTCAAAATGAAGAATAAAAATAGGGCTGGAGATGTAGCTCTGAGGTAGAATGCTCCTGAGTTCAATCCCCAGTACCGAAAAAAAAAAAGAAAGAAAGAAAAAAAAAAGTGAATGGTTAGTAAACAAGAAGATTCTGCTAAATCTTCTCTAAACTTTGTGAACATATTTATTTAATTTCTGGCTTATATTCAACTCAGCTTTTGTGTGCATGTACACACACACACACACATACTGAGGATTGAACCAAGATTTATTATCCAAAAGATTTTGTTTTAATTCTAAGAAAAATGAACCTTTATTTATTTATTTATTTATTTATTTTGTGGTACTGGGGATTGAACCCAGGGGCATTCTACCTCCGAGCTACACTCCCAGCCCTATTTTTTATTCTTTATTTTGAAACCGAGTCTCACTAAGTTGCGGAGTGCCTCACTAGGTAGCTGAGGCTGGCCGCGAACCCTGATCCTCTGGTCTCAGCCTCCCGCATGCTGGGATTACAAGCGTGCGCCACCACGCCCGGCTCATGAACCTTTATTTCTAAAGGTACTACTTATAAACATTTATAGCAATAACGATTCTCTGATTATATAGTCATTTTAAGAGTCTAAAACAATATCTGATTTAACTCTGCAAAGCATTCTTTTTTATATCTAAACAAAAATTATTTGTTATTTTAAAAACTTTGATTTTTATACCTTCTAACTTTCTTCTCTTCTGTTATTTCTACCACACTGTGAAGGTCAACCCCCAGCTCCTACCACTGTGCCTCCTGGCAACATTTTCTATATCTGGCAGTTTTATCAAGAAGCACTTAGCACAACAGTGCTTCACCGCTCACATAATGGATCAAGTTAAGAGCTAAGAATTTAATTAAATGTCTGTATTTTCTTCATTCTCTCTGCTTCTTTAGTATTTTTAGTAAATTTCTGCTACTTGTTCAACATTTTTCTAAGGTAGTGATTATTCTGAAAGGGTATGGTAATGCTTCCCAAAATAGAATTGTAGCCTGCAAGTGAGGTTTTATAGTAAATGAGGAAGTTTCTCCAATTCACATATCTACCTACCAATAATGAGTTTATACTATTTGATCTCTGCAATAATTTCACAACTACTTGACTTCTAGTATCTTCTTTAGTATCTTTAACCTAATATTGCAAATGTCTCCAACATATAAATATGTCATGGATATCTCCTTAGGTCTATCATTCTTAAGCTTCAAGCATACAGTGGTTTGGTTCTTCACTCTGAAGTTCAGAAGGTGGCTGGGCATGGTGGTGCACACCTGTAATCCCACCAGTACTATGGAGGTTGAGACAGGAGGATTGATGGCCAGCCTCAGCAACTTAGTGAGGCCTTCCACAACTTAGTGAGACCGTTTCCAAATAAAAAATAAAATAGGTCAGGCGTAGGGCACACACTTGTAATCCCAGTACTTGGGAGGCTGAGACAGGAGGATTGCAGGTTTGTTGGCCAAGCCTCAGCTATTTAGTGAGGCTCTCCACAACTTAGTGAGACACTGTTTCAAAAATAAAGAATAAAAAATAGGGCTGGGGGTGTAGCTCAGAGGTAGAATGCCCTTGATCCAACCCCAGTGCCCCCCACCATGACATTTTAGGAAGGGAGGAAAGAAGGAAGTTAGTTAGTTAGTTGAGAAGGCCAGTCTTAGCAAATAGCTCTGCAAACTAATTCTTTTTTTTAACCACAGCAGTTCTCTGCTCTAGCCAAAAAGATGCCCTTTCTTTCAATGATATTCTTTATTCTTGCCTTCCTCATTCACTTGAAATGCCATCTTCTTCATCTAGTTTCTACCATTCAAATCATTCTTTAAATCTCATCTTCTCTGAGACTCTTTCTTGCTTTGAGTGAACATTCATAGCAATCACTGTATGATTCATATGGCAATTATTATACACGATCTCTATATTAATATACTTCTACATTTTTATATGCATTTATATATTTCCCCTTCAGTGCTGGGGATTGAACTCAGGACCTCACTCATGGGTTTAGGTGAGCACACTGCCACTGATCTTATAGACTCAGCCCGTCATGTTCTATATTTTGTCAATCTTTACTATGTAAAACACTTTTCATTGTAAGCAGCATGAGCATATGAATGGGACCATGCCCTATGTTATATAGTCTCTTCCTCCATTAACTTACTACATGGTAGACTGCCGGTGTTTAGTCTGCTGATGTTAATGGAAAGATTATATATAAAGGTAATTTAGTATGTAATCCCAAACTTATATAACCATATAATAATCTTATTTAAGCCATGTCTTATATCTTAGGCACTACCCTCAGTTTCAGGTTCTGTTACCTATTAGCTACTATGTAGGTAGTATGTATAATTATTTTCTTTTTATAAAGTTTAAAAGTCAGCAGAGAACAGTGGTACATGCCTGTAATCCCAGCTATTCCGGACACTGAAGCAGGAGGACAGCAAGTTCAAAGCCAACCTGGACAACTTGGCAAGACTCTGTCTCAAAATTAAAAAAAAAAAAAAGCCGGGTGTGGTGGCACACACTTGTAATCCCAGCATTTGGGAGGCTGAGACTGGAGGATCTGGGTTCGAGGCCAGCCTCAGCTACCTAGTGAGGCACTCCGCAACTTAGTGAGACCCTGTTTCAAAATAAAGAATAAAAAGTAGGGCTGAGGGTATAGCTCAAAGGTAGAATGCCCCTGAGTTCAATACCCAGTGCTGCAATAGGTAGGAAGGACGGAAGGACGGAAGGACGGAAGGACGGAAGGAAGGAAGGAAGGAAGGAAGGAAGGAAAAATAAAAAGGGCTGCAGATATAGCACAGTGGTAAAGCACCCCTGGGTTCAATTCCCAGTACCACACACACACACACACACACACACACACAAAGTCAACCCTGGTGTATGTTAAAAAGAAATGTAGGCCGGGCGTGGTGGCGCACGCTTGTAATCCCAGCATTCGGGAGGCTGAGACCAGAGGATCCGGGTGCGCGGCCAGCCTCAGCTACCTAGTGAGGCTCTCTGCAACTTAGTGAGACCCGGTTTCAAAATAAAGAATAAAAAATAGGGCTGGGGGTATAGCTCGGAGGTAGAACGCCCCTGAGTTCAATCCCCAGTACCACAAAA
>PVLC010015122.1:0-38011 GCA_004027655.1 Graphiurus murinus
TGAGGTGGTGTCCAATACCTTTCTCCATTCTTTTTTTTTTCTTTTCTTTTCTTCTTTTGCACTACTGGGGATTGAACCCAGGAACATTTTACCTCTGAGCTACAACCACAGTCCTATTTTTATTTACTTATTTTTTGCAGTACTGGGGATTGAACTCAGGGGCATTCTACCTCTGAGCTACATCCCCAGTCCTATTTTTTATTCTTTATTTTGAAACCGAGTCTCACTAAGTTGCGGAGTGCCTCACTAGGTAGCTGAGGCTGGCCGCGAACCTGGATCCTCCGGTCTCAGCCTCCCGAATGCTGGGATTACAAGCGTGCGCCACCACGCCCGGCTTGAAATAGGCTCTTGATAAGTGCTGAACACCTCACTAAGTTGCTGAGTCTGGCCTTGAACCTGTGATCCTTCTGTCTTAGCATCCCAACTAGGGTTACTTGATTTTTTAATGGTAAGTTTTCAAGTTCTTTGTATATTCTAGATATTAGTTCTCTATCAGAGGAATAGCTGGTAAATATTTTATCCCATTTTGTAGGTTTTCTTTTCAGACTCTTGATGGTTCCCTTTGCTGCACAGAAGCTTTTTAACTTGATGTCATCCTACTTACTGATGTTCATTTTTTATTTTCTGAGCTTTGGGGGTCTTTTTGAGGAAGATTGATCAATGCTTATATGTTGGAGAGTTGTTCATTCTTCTAGTAATTGCAAAGTTGAGAGATTGGGGTCTAATTACAATCTTCTATATATGAATAACCAACTTTCCCAGCACCATTTGCTGCAGAGGCCAACTTCTCTACAATATATATTTTGGCACCTTTGTCAAAACTCATGTTTTAATGAGTAGTTGGAAGGTGACATTCAAGGACTTCTACTTATGAGCATTAAGTTTGTTCTGTGTTAAACTTAATGTGTACTTTCTTCGTTACTCTAGGATAGAATGTTGAAAGTTGGCTGGCTCTTCAAAAAATTATCTCTAGAGTCTGAGTTCTAAAACCATCATACCTGGTGTGGATCTTCTAACTAATGCATGAATTTTTCCACTGTTTTTGCACGCATTACATTTGCATGGTAATTAGATTGGATTTTAGCTTCCTATCCTATCTGAATTTGAATCTTCCTTCTGCTCTTTTTTTTTTTTTTCTGCTCATACATTTGACTCTGTATATGTTTAGAGCTAGGGTTATCTGACAGAAATGATATTATCTTAGTTAGACTTAAATTTGTATTTCTCTTAGTTGACATTCTGTGTACTTCTATATCTTTTCAATAAATCTCTGTGCCAATTAATAGCATCAATTTAAGTAACAGTCAGTTTATCATCACAGGTATTTATTTTTGTATTTATTTACATTCATAATTTAATGTTCTTTGATCACTGTATGATAATACTCACACTACAGTTGATCATTTGAACCCTTAGTCCTTTACCAATATTTTGTTCTATTTGACTTTTTTGAAATTTTACCATTTCTTTTTTTTTTGTAAAACTGGTTACTATTTTATTATATTTCTACTTCTGTTCAGAAAATTCTGGCTGAAGTTTTCAAAAGTCTGTAATGACAAACTAAATAAAATCATGCAAAAAATAATCAGGTACTGTGATACTTTCTTGACTGATTGCTTTACTTTTTTTTTGTTGTTGTTGTTGTTTGTTTTTTGGCAGTACTGGGGATTGAACCCAGGGGCATTCTAAGTCCAAGTTACACTCTCAGCACTATTTTTATTCTTTATTTTGAAACAGGGCCTCACTAAGTAGTTGAGTCTGGCCACAAACCTGAGATCCTCCTGTCTCTGCCTCTCAAGTACTGGGATTACAAGTGTATGCCACCATTCTTGACTCTGTTTTACTTTTAAACTATATAAAATGTATTTATCCCTTCAAACATTCATTGCATTCTGCTCAGCAACAATTTCTTGAAAATTGTTTGATTTCTCAGGCCACGGGACTTTAAAATGGCATTTTTAGAATGCTGAGCCTCTTTAGGAAAAGCTCTGGGTCCTAAAGCCAAGCTTCAGCTGGATTAGCTTGGAGTATATGACTTCATATAAACAATGTTTTTTTGCTAAAATGATGTCTTTATTTTCATCCAAGTGTTTATTGGCAGTCTAACGGATCCTCTGTATTGCAAGTCTAATAGATCCTCTGATTTAACCTTGTAACAAACACCACTATGCTTAAATGTAATACAATCATATACTGGCAGACATATATTAGGTATCCATTATAGCACACTCTTAGATAAGGTTACACATATTAAGGAAGAAATCAGATATTTGTTTCCCATCATTCATGATAGACAAACACCATCAATGACAGGAATTTGAAATGATAGGAAAATTAGCTAAGTAACATAGATAACAAAGATAATTGATATAAAATTATACAAATGTGTTAAATAAAATATGAAATAAAATCTAACCTTAAAAGGTCAGTGGATAGCTGGGCATGGTGGCACAAGCTTTAATCCCAGTACTTGGGAGGCTGAGACTGGGTGATCTGGTTTCTTGGGCCAGCTTCAGTTACATAGTGGAATCCATCCACAACTTAGTGAGACCCTGTTTCAAAATAAAGAATAAAAAATAGGACTGGGGGTGTAGCTCAGAGGTAGAATGCCCTGGGTTCAATCCCCAGTACCACACACACAAAAAAAAGGTCAGAGGATAACATATGCACACACATACACACACACAAATATATATATATATATATATATATATATATATATATATATAATGTATATTATATATATGCATATAACACCCATTATATCCACTCCATGTGTATCATCCCATTAGAATGTACACACTCATTTTTCTTTTTTTTTTTTTGTGGTACTGGGGATTGAACTCAGGGGCGTTCTACCTCCAAGCTACACCCCCAGCCCTATTTTTTATTCTTTATTTTGAAACCGAGTCTCACTAAGTTGTGGAGTGCCTCACTAGTTAGCTGAGGCTGGTCTCGAACCCGGATCCTCCGGTCTCGGTCTCAGCCTCCTGAATGCTGGGATTACAAGCGTGCGCCACCACGCCCGGCTTCTCATTTTTCTATACTAAATAAGGAAGTCTTGTATTGTGTAGTGCCTCGTGTTTTACTTAATAGCTTTGAGAATTCATATAAATTTTAAATGCTCTAACCCCTTTGTCAACCTCTAGTTACAAACGTTTGAAAACTTCATTCCTTTTTCATTTTGAATAACACTATTATAATCACCTGGATAGAATCTCAGGTTCCCTCCAAGGAGCCAAATTCAATTTGTAGCATCCCTAATATTGATTCACATTTTCTCTGTCCCTTTTCTTTTCTCTCACTTCATTTGCCTTTGGCTTCTCCTTTCCCTCACCCAACCCCACACCATTACCATTTTAAATGTTTGTGTGCACTCACTTAACTAGATATCCCAGGATTTCTAGTCCTTAATCACACCCTAAACCCCCATGCCTTCTGAATTCTATGACCAACTAAATTTCCTACATTCCCTCTATCTTTGAAATCAAACCTCCTGACTACTTATACTGTGGTCCTCCATCAAATTCCTCTTGGCCAAATACCCTCCCACCTTTTGTTATCCTCTGAATTATTAATGTTAGATTTTATTTTATATTTTAACACATTTTTATGTTTTCTTATCAGACATAATATTTAATGCTATCTAAAACAAAATATATAGGATTATATATTTTATTTAGCTATTTTCAATTTTCTGCCATTGATGGTGTTTGCATATTGTACATGATGGAAAATAAATATCTGACTTCTTTCTTAATATGTGTAACCTTAACTCAGAATACCAATGAATGAGTTTAAAAGTTGAATGCTATAGGTTCAATCAGTTATATAAATTCAACTGGTAATAATTTAAATGAGTAACTTTAATATAAGTGAACAGAGGTATCACATAGAAACAGCATGGATGCTATCTCTCATATGCTGAAGCTAGGGCATAATTGGGATATAAGAGGGACTTTAGATAATGGAGGAGAAATCCCAGTGGAGCAAGGGAGGTAGTTTTAGGGAGGGTGGGGAGAGCGGAAGAAGTACTGAAGGAAACACTTCCACTGACATTACATATATATGTGAGAATACCAATGCCAATCTTAGTATCTTGTATAGGGAAGGCACAGTGTGGAGGGAGTGGTGGGTGAAATCCCCAAGTGCTGTGTGCATGTGTGTCACCATCAGTATGAACTGCATTATGATGTGAGGTTAAAATGCATCAATAAAAGTATATAAAAAAGAAACATCATGGAAAAGCAAGTAGATCCTATGAGTTGAAGAATCCCCATTCATGCATTTCAGGAATAGCTCAGTTCTTCCGGAGCTTTTGTGTACTGGAGTCCCAGTATACAAAATTTTACTGACACATTCTAAAGCCTAACATGAGTTTCTTTGGCTTGCTTGGTTCAGGGGCACACCATGTATAAAACAATTGTTAGGAAACAGGGTGATTTGAAAAAATAAGTTAAAGTTGTGCAGGCTGCGAATGGATGTGTGGATTGTGGGTGGAGATGGAATTTAGTATGCATAATTCTATTTTCTTTCAAAAATATTATGCTACCAAATAGTCCCATCTGAATTTTATGAAATGTCCATTTCACAGCACCTCATAAGCTCTAAAAATACTTTTAACATTTATAAACTATGGACCAAATGTTTGTGTCCCCCAAATTCATATTGTGAAACCATAATCCCTGGTGTGGTAGTATTATAAAGTCATGAAGTGGAAGTTCACATGAATGAGATTAGTGGGCTGCCCACTGAAGAAAGACAGAGGGATGGTGTCTTTGCTACAGGAAGATACAGGAAAATTGCATCAGTCTATAAGCCAGAGAAGGCCCTCACCAGATCTGGATCTGTGGGAACTTTGATCTTCAACATCAACTTTGCAGGTTTTAGAACTGTAATTCTATGGTATTTTTATTATGGTAGACTGAAATTACTAAGATATAAATCGCTTTAATAAGTGAATAAAATAGATATGGTTCTATATTTATTTGATTCCAAGTCAATGTAACTATACATAAATTTGAAGCCTCAGTGAAACTGTCTACATCCTCTATTTCTTATCAGGAAGGGATGTGCTAGAAAAGAATGGCTTGAGATATTTATATTGTGTTAGGGCACAGTACTGAGTCTTGATCTTTTATAGTTTTTCTTAAATCTGGTCATATTTGCACTTTATTCAGAAATATTTCCACATAATTTATCTCATATGATTAGTCAGCATGCCTGATTTCTTAGTTGTGCTGTACAATTTCATTATTGTAAATTCTTAGTCTTTTTTTATATTTCAGAGATTGTTTTTTTTTAAGTCACCAATGACCTTCAAGATAACTTATCTGAGACAGTTTCTCTGATCTTATCTTACTTGTTCTAGGAGCAACATCTTTGAACACTATCTCATTAAAGTAGATCCTTCTTTTGGAGGGAAAGGTTTCTGAGGCATCCCATTCTCTTGGCTTTAACACTCTGTTTGGCATCTCATTTTCTTCTGTATTCTCATTCTTCCTGCAGTCAAACCTGCACTGAGGCTCCTTATCCATCTGAATGCTCTTGGGATTTCATCCAGCTCCCTGCTTATAAATGGCACCAATATGCCCACAGGTCCTAAATGAGTATCTGATCCTGACTCTAGAACCTATGAATGGCCATGTCTACTATTTCTACTCCTATTTGAAAGTAACCCAAATCTTATTAAAATTAGTTTAGACTTCAGCATTTTCCCAAGCTTACTTTTCTCCAGACTTTCCTGTCTCAATAAACTACACTGGTAATCCCTCCTATGCTAGGGACAAAATTCTTCATTATGTTTTATTAATTTGTCCACCACGTCATAGTGGAGCTAATCAGGAAATCCCATCATTCTGGCTCAGATGCATTCCCCTAACTGTTCCTACTTCCAAATTCTACCTACCGTTGTAGACTAAATGCTTTCATTTCCATTTTTTAATATTCTGCCTGCTTTTACATATCTCCTATAATCAATTGCTCACACACTGACTACAATTAGAAGTAGAGAAGACATTTGTAACTTCTTTTTTCCCTCTCACCTACTCCTACTTTCTTCCCTTGCATATCTCCCTCCAGCCTTTTTTTTTTCTCGTTCTTTTCTGGTTCTTTCTTCTAGTTTATGCCTGACACTAAGAAACTCATATTAACAAACTATTTATACCATTATCTTTATTTACTCCTGTTAATTATTTTACAAAAGTATGTATTTGTACTTGTCTTTATACAAACCAAATCATATTTTCTTCTGTGTAATTTGTACTTTACATTTTTATATAATGAAATGCCATAGAACTGTAATTCTATGGTATTTTTATTATGGTAGACTGAAGTTACTAAGATATAAATCACTTTAGTAAGTGAATAAAATATATATGGATAATTCTTCCTAATCAATGAGTAAGCATATGCTTTATTATTCAATATATCTATGAAAGTCTATAACATATATCATAATTTTTGTAACTATTCTCTTATTGATGATCATTTCTCTCCTTTCCTGTTTTTTGTAACTATGAACAACTGAACAATGTCATGTAAATGTTCTTGTAAGTATTCTTTCATACTAGTACCTCTATGTACTAGTCCCAGGAATGCAATGGCTGAGTCAAAATTTATAAGAAATTTTAATTTTAGCATATATTACCAAATTGCCTTCAAAAAGTTATAAAACATGGGAAGGTAATGATTGTTCATTCTTTATTTTTAATAATGTATCATAATTTTATTCTGTTTGGCAAATTAGCTATGTGGAATCCAATTACATTAATTTCTTTGGCAACATATTAGAAATACAGCATTGGCTCTTAAGTTAGCACTATTCTGGCACTTATCCTACAGCTACTTATTAGAATTGAAAAGCAAGTCGAAGAGCAGTGTTCCTAAAATACTGTATATTCCTTGGACAGGGCAACCTAATGTTGCCCTAATTTATTGATTAGCTTTTGTTTTAAGTAGTCATTCAGGCATCCCATATTCCTTGTCATTTATGAGATTTTCCATGATCCGTGGCACTGATTATGGCTCATCACCAAGAAGGAATGAGTAAGATGTGGAATCAACCTAGGTGTCCATCAAGAGATTAATAGATTACAAAATTATGAGATATACACACAATGGAATTCTACTCAGCAATAGAGAAGATCAAAATTATGTCATTTGCAGGAAAATGGATGGACCTGGAGAATATTATGTTGAGTGAGATTAGCCAGTCACAGAAAGTGAAGGGTTATATGATTCTCTCATATGTAGAGGCTTGGGAGTGATCAGGATTTAAGAGGCACTTTACATAATAGAAGAGAAACCACAGTGAAGCCAGGGAGGTAGTCTAGGGGAGGGTGGGGGAGGGGGAGAGGGAAGGAGAATTAACACCAGAGGCAATTCCATTCATGTTATGCACATATGTGAGAATACAAATGCTAATCTTCTAATCTTAATATCATGTTTGGGCAAGGGGAGAGAGTGGGGAGTGAACCAGGGAGGAAAGCCCACCAAAAGCCCAAGAGCTCTGTGCATATGAAAAGCAAGGGGTAAAATAGATTTTGAAAATATCAATATCAGCTAAATATATTTTGTAGGACAACAGGCTATTTTTTTGTATATATGAAAGTACTACATAGTATAAATTCTTTATTTGCTTCTTTTTTTTTTTTTTCGGTACTGACTCAGGGGCATTCTACCTCCAAGCTATACCCCCAGGCCTATTTTTTATTCTTTATTTTGAAACTGGGTCTCACTAAGTTTCAGACTGCCTCACTAGGTAGCTGAGGCTGGCCGCGAACCCGGATCCTCCAGTATCAGCCTCCCAAATGCTGGGATTACAAGGGTGCGCCACAACGCCCAGCTTTAATTTGCTTCTTAAGGTTGAATAAAAATAATTTTTCTCTGATAATTTTATATTGGCATTAGTTTATATACTTCATAATCCCTAAATTTTCACCCGTTATTTAAAATGGACATCTTCAAATAGAATGCCAAGTTTATTTTAACATATTCTATTCTGTCAGGCCTGATCAATATCTGAACTTTCAGCAACTTGTCTTCAAATCAGAAATTTGTCAGTTGTTCCATTCTGTCAGGCCTGATCAATATTAAAACTTTCAGAAAGTTGTCTTCAAATCAGAACTTAAGGCTTGTAAACCCATATGATAATATCTTTCTTGTTACCTTCTAAATGTTAAATAACTGAAGTAAAGGGAGTTTGAGTATTTGTCTCAAACAAATAGTGGTTACTTTAGTTAAAGGTATTTTAAAGTGATTTGTAGTAAGGCATTAGTATCTACCCAAATATAGTTTCTAAATTCATTGATTTTAATAAGCCTTTTGAGTTATTAAGATCTCTTATTTATATGTGTCATATAATTCATTCCTTAAGACAATTAATTGGCAGTGAATTTCATTCATAGTGGGGATTTTTTAGAGCAAGTCTTAAAATTGATGATGTATTCAGTTTATAAAGTATAGATCTCATTTTTAACCCACCCTGCATTTCAATCCAGGAGAACTGGAAAAAAAAAGAACAGGAATATGAATATGGAACCACGTTTATGTGGTAATTACCTGGTAAATATCTTAAAAGATACCATGGCCCCTTAAATCATACACAAACATTATCACCTGCAGATGAGGTCAGTATGGTTATTCAATATTTATTTCATAACTAGTATATACTAGTGTTTCTCATACTTAAATATCATGTACATCCTTTTAAAATATTCCTTAGCATAGAATCAGCTTTTTTGTGGTATAATTTTACTTAAATATGTTAACATCACCCACTAATTATACCATCCCATATGCTTATAGCTCTATGTAAACACAAAACAAAAAGAAAATAGAAATCAAATGAAAATACAACAGGCAAAGTATCTGAATTTACAATCTTAATTTAATACAACAGATGATGTTGCTTTCCTGAAATCAAATCCTGTCTTAAACATAAATTTGCTTATGAGTGTTTGCCTGTCAATACTGATCTCAGCATGCATGAAGTTTATGGTTACTATGCGTGCTCTATAGTGATAATATTCTACCACTTTGCTCCAATTTAACTATGCGACACCACCATGTCAGCAGGCCATGGTATCATTTGGCCTCATCTTAGAGCCAAGAAATGACATGTTTTAAAATCCAAGGTCGAAGCCCGGCGTGGTGGCGCACACTTGTAATCCCAGCATTTGGGAGGCTGAGACAGGAGGATCCGGGTTCGCAGCCAGCCTCAGCTACCTAGTGAGGCACTCTGCAACTTAGTGAGACTCGGTTTCAAAATAAGAATAAAAAATAGGGCTGGGGGTGTGGCTCGGAGGTAAAATGCCCCTGAGTTCAATCCCCAGTACCACCAAAAAAAAAAAAAAAAAAAAAAAAAAAAAAATCCAAGGTCCTTCATTATTAACTCAAAATAATAAAAGCTCAAAGTAATAGTTGATACCAATGTCATTATAGGAATAATGTAAACTAAAAATATAAATAGAGGCAGAACTTAGTTACAAATTATCTAGGTATATGGGTGTAGAGATGATCTAAACTATTCTTATTACTTATGGATTATTATCATACTGAAAAGAAAAATTCTGATTCCCAATAATATACTCAGTGACAATTGAGAATATTTTACAGACACATGTAAAAAGCACTGAAACATGCATTTTGTTTGTTTTTCCTGGGTGATTATAAGAATATAATAAAAATTTGGTTCACAAAAGCTCGAAGAACTCTTGAGTTGCTGGACCCTAGAAGTCAGTCTAAACTACAGGTCATTCAATTGAGTGTTGGGAAGTAGTCTAGACAGAGTATAGTCATCTAGAGATTAATTATCATGATGGTAAGTAGGAAGTCCAGGAATGTGGAGGTTGTAACATGAGGCCTCAAATATCAGTAACCAAGTTCAGGGAAGATTTACCCCACTCTGGAAGAACTGGCCTGAATGAATCAGGGGTGCCATTATTCCTCTGAGAAAGGAGCCATGACCTTGGTTTTACATAGCAAGGTCACAGTGTTGTCTGAAATCGTGTGTGGGCCTAGAACAGATTAAGAGTGGAACAGATCAAGAGCATGCTCAATTGCTAAGGAAAGACTCAGTATCCAGATTTAGGTTCAACAAGGCAAGAGGAGGAATACAGAGTAGGGTATATTAGTATAAGCTCAAAGCAAAGGGAATCTTGATTTTAAATGAAATTGTAAAAAGGAAAAAAAACGAAGTGTGGCAAAAGCAAGCTGTGTACTTTTTAGACTAATGATATTTATTTTTAATTTTTAATTATATTTTTTCAGCTAGTGTGTTGGCAATTGAGCATGTGATCTATAATTATCCCATAATATATTTTCAATAATTTCCAATTGAGAAATATTGATTCTGAATATTTATAAATTCAGTTATGTATTCAAACTAATGTTCAAATTACAGAGAGGAAAATTTTTCTTTTTAAAATTAAGGTGACATAGTTTTGCAGAATCAATTCATATCAAAATGATTTCCAAAAGTCTTAAAGGTTCCAGAATTGTTTTAAGTAATAGAAATAGACAATGAATATCACAAGAGCTTGTAATACAATAAAAAATTTAAAGATGCTTACTCTCTTTAAACCATGACAAATGGAAAGAAATGGAAACAAGATGGAAGGGCACAATGATATATCACTGGCTGCATATCTTCACTTACTGCTTCAGAAAGGTATGCCTCTTAGAGTTGGTGGGAAAGTCCTCATTTCCTGTTTTATTTTTTTTAATTTACTTAGAAGAGTGCATTCCCTATTTTGATATAATAACTTAATTATATTTAATAGTTATAAGTTGCAGTTAGAAACCAGAAATCACACAATGATGGCTTGTTTTTCTGAACATTAAGTAGATGTGATGAGGGCTGCTGGCAACAGACTTCACTGGAAATGGCAAGTGACCAAAAACGTGACCCCATAGTATCAAGGATGTAAGTAGAAAAAAAAAAATACTCTTGTCATAGGTTGCTAAGAAATTTCACTGAAGATTATTTTTATCATGCATTTGTACACACATACACATACACACAAACTGCCACTAGAAACACAATTGACATTTCCATGTAGATAATTATCTGTTCCATGGGACAATTCGTGTAACTGTGTTTCCTGTTTCCTTAACTGGACATTGAGCTTCATGCTGCAAATAAATATCTTAACATTGCATTAGAAGTGTTTTGACAAAAAAATACACATACATACATGTACACACACACACACACACACACACACACACACACACACATATATATATATATATATATATATATATATATATATATATATATATATATAAAACCAACAACAACAACAACAAAAATTAGCTAGATTATTAGGAAAAAAACACTAAGTTCTCTGGTCTTTTCACATAGAGTGCCTCTTGGATTTCCTTAAGAACTTCCTTGCTATGACGCAGTTGTCACAAAGATGTTATCTCTAGTCTAATAACTATGTTTCCAAAACATCAAGAGGTCTAGAAAAGATCATGAAGTTCTTCCCAAAGTGATGTCTCGTATGTTCAATCTATAAGGAAATGTAAAAATAATTCTATAATGATAAGAGCCAGAAATTGATTTAATTTCCTTGCAATATCTAATGGAGATCATTTTTTTTTTCTAATAGGACTGTGTTCATACTGAATTCTAACAAATCATTGGGTGTTCTCTTCCACCGTGTTTAGAAGTTTTGTAAATTCTCACTTCTCTTTCTCCCAAGACTTCCAGACTCCCCCAAGTGGATATCTGAGAAATTCAGCCAAGTGCTTCTAAATAACTGACACTTCATAATGAGCTTTAATCAATTCACATCAACTTTAAAAAAAATAAAAGAAACATGATACACGGAAAAATTCTCTTTAGATGTATCTAGCATCCCCCATTCTACCACTTTTAATTTATAATTTACTCACAAGGCTATTGCCTCCCTTATGAAGACTCTCCTCTTTTTTCCTCTTTCAGAAAGTGAAATTAAACAGCTTCATTCAGGACCATATTATAGTTTGCAGGGTTACTGCTACATAAAAGTCTCTCTATAGAAGATGCACAAAATAGACTGTCTCGCGATCTTGAACCCCAAATAAACAAGATAAGCATAGTTTATATCAAACTGCAGTTTGCTCTGACAAGAGAGGCATCAGAATGTCTGGAATCTGCTTTAACCAATTAAGCCTTTCAAGGCAAAAGGAAAATCAAGCCTTCAGTAAATCCATTGAAGGCACCATCTCCCAGCCTCCCACTGCCTGTTATCGATCTTTTTAAGTGCCGGCTAATGAGTCCGTACAGTAGTAGCAGATCTATGGCGTGTTTATACCTGGTGGGATGCTCTCACTCCACCACCTAGGCGAAGCTAAACTTACACAAAGAGAGAATCAGCTGGGTGGGAGGTGACAAGGGAGGACCCCACCAGGCGGAAGACTGCCTTGACCTCTCAAAGTCCAACCCAACAGTCTGTCTCCAGAGACTGTAGCAGACCCCATTCCCTACTTTCCGCGGCAAACCCAGTAGTTTCTGAGCAGGAGATTTTCCATTCAGGTCGCTACTAGGGCGAACGCTTTTGTTCACTACCACTCTCTGTAGCGGGAGAAGAACTAGAGAGAAAAAATGCGAAGCGAGCTGGTGGCAGCAGCTTTTGGTGCCGCAAAGCATCCCTTTCCTCGCAGCTTTGGCAATTTAGGAAGAACCGCTGTTCCCAGGGGAGGTGGATGAGAGAGAATGCAAAGACAGGGAGCACATGAATCAGGAGTCCCTGTTTTTACCTTCTCTCCACTTCCACGCACATCCACCACTCCCCTCCCCCAAACTACCGTCTCACAGCACTTACGAGAGCGACACTTGGGTGGGGGCGGTGGGTGGGGGGCATTTTCTTCTCTCGCCCTTTTCTAAGATTCTGCACAGGATACCCATCTCCATCCCCCAAAGAAAACAGGAGAAAAAAAAAAAAAAAAAGAATCAAAGGAGCCAAACCCAAGGGTTAGCGATTATCTTGAGAAAGAGAGAAGCGGCGGCTGACACCTGCCGGGATTCGCTGCGGATGGAAGCGGTGGGCTTTGGGAGTGAATTATTCATTTATTTCCCCCTCGCCCCCTACCCCACCCCCACGGGCAGACAAGGAACCGCGGTTTCAGGGTTTCCTCCTCCGCCCCCACCTTAGAGGAGGCTCCCACTTGTCGCCCGCGGTGGCCGTCGCCTCCGGCCCTCTGGGCCGCCGCGCGGTGCCGGGCGCTCCCACTGGCGCGCGGGTCCCGGCGGCGGCGGGGGAGGGCGGGGGGAGGCGGCGGGTGACAGATGTACTCCTCTGACAGCTCTCAGTATCAGCCCAGTGGCTCCCTGCCATTGGCTCCGTGCAATGGACCGGCAACGCCGCTCACTATAATAACACTCATGTCTGCCAGCGGCAGCGACTCCGAGCGCGGGCGCCGAGCGCGGGGGATGCTGCCGTCGCCGCCGCTGCCCCTGCCGCGCGGGCGGCTCCCGCTGCCCGGCCCCGCTCGGCCGCCGCGCCGCCGCTGACCCCGCCCTCCCTCCGCCGAGCCTCCCGCGGGCTCCGGTCCCGCCGCGGATTAGCAGGAGGAACGCACGGACGCGGAGCCCGAGCGCCAGAGCGCGAGCATGCGGGGGCGCGGGAGCCTGGGCGCGCGCCGCACCCGGGTGCACTGAGCCCGGCTCCCGGGCTGCGCCCTGCCCGCGGGTCCCCAGCCCACTCCCGGCTCTGACGCGCTGCGGCTGCGGGCGCGGGGTGCATGGAAGCGGCGCTGCGGCGGAGGAGGCGGCGGCTGCCCCATGGAGTGTTACTACATTGTCATCAGCTCCACGCATCTCAGCAACGGACACTTTCGCAACATCAAGGGAGTTTTCCGGGGCCCTCTCAGCAAGAACGGGAACAAAACTCTGGTAATCGCTTCTCTCTCTCTCTCTCTCTCTCTCTCTCTCTCTCTCTCTCTCTCTCTCTCTCTTGTTTGGAGGCTCGAGACCACTGAGAGGTTCAGGAGGTGCCCCGATTCAATTTGGTTTATAATAGATTTATCTGTTTATCTGATGGGAGTGGGCGATTATTGGGTCTGTAGAAAAAGGAAGAGATCTTAGGGAAGCTGTGATCCGTGGGTCTGGCTGACACCTCCACCACGCTCAGGACTCTCTCCACCTCACTCCATAACGCTGGAGACTACTACAGTCTCTCCTTATTTGACGCATATTGTGTCAACAAGACCTCTTAAAAAGGAAAGGACTCTAACCCCAAGTGACCTCATAGCATCTTTCAGTTTAGGGAGCTGAAGGTGAATGAGGATGTAGGTGACTCTGGCCGAGGCAGGGAGCCAGGTGGCTTGTGGCACCGAGGAAGTGGCGGGATTGAGTGATGGTCTCTGAAAGAGTTTGTGTTTCTGCTCTTCCCTGAAGGACTGACTGACTGGCAGGGAACTTCTCCAGTGAGAAGTTGTCAGTACTAAGCATAACTGATTCCAGTACCCCATGCTGTCAACTTTTAGCTTGTCCCTCTGAAGAGGTTAGGGACAAGTGTGAAGGACGATCATTCTGTCACAATTAGAGCCACTAGGGAACATGTTAGACAAGCAGAAGCCGTGCAGTCGCTGGAAGGTTCTCACTAGACCTCAGAGCTTCATCCATTCAGCATCCTACTAGGAAGAGCACTCCTGATTGGTGGGAGGAGATGTGCTGAGCATCGGAATAATGCAGGGTGATAGCTCCTACTTTTATCCAAATTCCAGTAGCTACAAAACCTCTCAGCAGGACTGACTCTCATGCATTTGTATCTCGGGAGAAGTATATACCTTCATAAAGAAAAAAGGAAGTAGAATGAAGTCTCATTAGGCTAAGTACTACAGAGAGTAGAGTCAAAGAAAGGTGGTAATATACAAGCATGATTCACCAAAGTCTGGATCCATTAGCAAGCAGCCTTAATCTTAGACTAAGATTACATAGTCCGAATGAAGAGTAAAAGTATTAAGACAGCCTCAAGTAGCCCAAACATAAATACAATATTCTTAATCTACTTTTTATGTGCTTTAAAATATGATTCCACAGAGATAAAGATGTGTGTTGTGATGTGTGTGTCCCAAGGATGAAAAGTTACTGTCTGTATTTTTAAATGAATTCTGACATTGATGAAATGCATTTTCTTTCTTTTTTTTTTTCCCCTTGAATTTATTGGTTATCTCCTTTCAGCTCATTTAAGACTCAAAAACAAAACAAACAAACAAAAAATAAAAATAGGGATAGTTCTATGCTTTTGTTATCCCGGATGTGTTTGTTGTTGTGGAACAAAATAAAGTCAGACTTTATTTTGCAGACTTCTTTAGTGAAGTATTGTCTAGAGTAGGCAAAGGCCACAGGAATTATCAAAATTGCTCTGGCTCTACCTAGAGAACTCAAGTAGGTGGGAAGGTAACATTTTGAGGGGAACAACTTTCATTTTGAAGAAAGTAAACATTACTTTCTTTGTTTGTTTACTTAGTAATTTTTGTGGTACTAGGAATTAAACCCAGGGGGATTCTCCCTTTGAGTTATACCCCCAGCCTTTTTGTATTTTTTGTATTAAGACAAGGGCTTCTTAGGTTGCTGAAAGTCTCACTGAGTTGCTGAGGCTGCCTTTGAATCTGTGATCCTTCTGTCTCAGCCTCCCAAGTACTGGGATTACAGGTGTCCCCAGTAAGCCAGGCTTAGTTTAATTTTTAAATCAAGTTTCACTTAGGAAAATGGCAAACTTACTGAACAGGACTTCATTTCCATAGTTACTAAAATGGTGTAGGTGATAAGAATACAATTGGGTTCTTAGACAAATAGTCCATTCTCCCAACCTCAGCTTGTTAAAATGCTATTAAAATCAACGTGGCTTCATTCTTTAGTCAACCATGGGTTTCTGACAATGGTTGAGTTTGCTTATGCTGACTTTCTGTTGGGTGTTTGAAGTTGACTAGTTTTTTATCACTCATATTCACAAAAGATAGGTTAAAATGTAGCTTTGACAGTGTAACCTTGTGATTAAAATAGGTGATAAAATGCAACCATTTAAATGAGGTAAACAAATCTAGGTATAGGTTGATGTCAGAATCAACAAATAGAAATAATGTATTCCGAAATAACTCCTATTATATTTCTTTTAGTTATGAAAGAGACTTGTCGGAACTTTCATGATAGTTCTTCCAGATTGTTTATAAACTATCCGAGTTTGTCTTTCTTGTGTATAAGATTTACACTGAATGAAATGATACAGATTTGTATATTATGATCCAACTATATTTGAAACTACTTATTGACAAGATAGTATATGTTATGTATGTGTTTTCTATGTGCTTTTGATGAGTTTGAGGAATAATAGAAGTTCTGGATATGTTCATAAAGGAGTAATTTAATGAAAAAAAAGAGTCTGCCATACCTACCTAAAAATGTATTTTTTTTTAAAAGCACATTAGGTGCTATTAGGACTTAGTATAAGCTAAAACTTACTATCAGATAAAAATGGAAAATTGACCGGAAACTCATAAGAATTAGCAACTTTAATAAGAAGCACAAATATCTTAAAAAGATATATGCTACATTAAAAAAAAATAAAGTAGGAATGTATGCATATCAAGCTTTATTTTTATTCTAAAAATTATAAATTGACAAAAACATGTGCAATATTTTTAACTCCTGATTCCTGGAGACATAATTTTGAGAACTTTTCGAGTTTATTTTATATTTGATTTTGACATGTTTGAGTTACACCTTTAAAAACATCATCATACTTTGGCATTTAAAAATGCATGCTAAATTCAAAAGATTAAAATAATAGCCTAAGTGGATTTTTCTTATTTTAGGAAAGCAACATAAAAACCAATCAGGAAAAATATTTTGATTTTTCCAAGAATTCGAATTGTTGTCAATTACTGTATACTTCGTGAATAGTTTAGAAATATTTAAAAATTTACATAAAATTATTGGATACACTTTCAAACCTTTGTAAGATTAAGATAGCCTGTAACTGTCAACACACTGTTCTGTCATGAATAAAAAGTGTTTTGTTTTTTTTTTATAATAACCCGTGTAATGCAAGTTTTGGACAATGATTAATTGTTTTAATCCTGAATCCTGAATGCAATCCTGCCACTCATTTTGAAGAGATCATTAAACAAAATGGGCCTTTCCATAGGTCATATTATGTCACCCAAACTCAAAATTCTGAGAGAAGAAACAAAGATTAAACCTCTTTTAAATTTTGAACCTGTTCATGAACTTTTTAATGTATTCCACTTCCCAATTTTAAATAACAATATACAAATCTCCATTTAGTTGTATCTTATAAGCAAAGAATAAGGTCATTCTACTTGTCATGATTTCAGTTACAAATGTCATCTTTTTTGTGATATCACTTTAATTTCATGGAACAAGAAACAACTAATATTTTATTAGCACCCTACAATATTTCAGAATAAGTTTTAGGGCTTAAGACCAATGAATAAACTTTATGTTCCATGTATTCTTACTCTTTTCCTTTAGATTTTTCTCAGTCCACTGTTGTTTAAGCAATTGCTTTTAGATGAAGACATTTAGTTATACTGTTATTTGCAATTAACCCACAAAATTTCTTTGCCCTATTTATGTGTTTAAAAACTTTTAATACAGAATATCCAACTTTGTAATGTGTATTCAATATGGAGTTTAAATGAATTTAAAAATAGAATTTGGGTTATATCTTTGGAATTTGAAATTATGGTATCCTTAGGGATCATTATTGTGTCATATATTTGGATGAAGGCATTTTACTTTTCTGGTTGCTTCCAGGTATGGAGAAGTAGTAACAGATTCACAGAATAATTTGCTTTTAAATTAATTTTGCTTCTTATCCTCAAATATGCAAACATCACTAACTTCTGCATGGCATAACCCCCGTGTCTATATGCTGTCCTTCATTATCAATACAGAAAGTACCAGAGTTACCAAGAAAAGAAGTGTTGATGAATTAGTTGGTGCTCAGCATATCTGTTATTTAATTCATTAATTGATTGAGACATCTCACTTGCAAGGCGCTATTCTATGGCTCTATGTATTATGCGCTACAGATTATGTGAGAAGCTGTATTCAGGGATGCTACTGTTCATTTTGATTCTGTTGAAAAAATATTTACATCTTTTGACATGTTTGTAGGTTTCTTGTCACTAAGGATATTTTCATATGTATCAATTTTGCAAAGTATGAAAAAATTCTGATTTTTCCTTTGTTTAAATAGGAACTCACAAAATTTAAGTAGGCATTTGAAATATATTATATGGCCTACTGTTTCATTTGTCACTATAGAATATAACATTATTTATGTCATTCCCTTACACGTGTCTCCTAGAGAATGTAATTTAAAATGTTTTCTATTCATTTTGGTGATACCTTAAAATTGTGATTAAGACTAAAAAGATTGATTATTAAATTGGTACTATTGAAAAATTAATGTTATTAGATTAATACCCTCAAGAGAGTTTAGATTTTAGGGGTGAGGGTGGATTGGGGGTAAGTGTGGATATTAATCTTAATATATCCCCTTATTTTTCTACTTTATTAATTTGTTCATATGTCTTGTTATATATTCTTCCTAGTCTTTTAAACTCTTATGTTTAAAGACTATAACGGGTCTCACTTTTCTGAAACTAATGTGCCATTTCTTTTTTGCTCTATTTATTTTTATTGTATTGAAACTTTATAGCATATGCATTTTCAGAACACATTATTCAAGTTAAGGAAAATCACAGATAATTGAATTTTTATCATGACTCAAAAATGTAGGCAGTATTATAAAAGGAAATGTTGTCAAGTAATTCCCACATACCTTTGTTAGTTCTGAAAATATTGGACTATTTTAAATAGCTGAAATTCAAATAATGATGTAGTGTGTCTTTACTTCTCAGGTCTACACCAATATCTTCTAGGTTATTGATGACTGCAATTACACTTTTACTGAAAATATAGATCAGCAAGAGTTTAAAGGACCACCTCATCTAGAGGCTTCAAAAGGGTTGGATTCAGGGCCAGATTCAGGCCATAAAAATAACTTATTCAATGTGTACAGTGTTTTACAATGCTGGGTTGGCTTAAATGTCATTCTAAGAATGATCATAGTTTACCAATGATCACTTTTCTATACTGCTTTTTATTGCTATACAGATTTGGAACTTAAAATTGCCACCCTTTGTTTAATCCAAAAATCAAAGGTTACCTAAAAGGAGATAGTATTATGCATAGCTCTTGAAATGAACCATTCAGAGTAGCAACTTTTAAAATGATGATGGTCTTCAAAAAGTCTTCAACATATTCATATTTTTTTACAATTTTTGTTTCCTATATATAAGTTGATCTGATTAATAGTATTCTCCAAATCAAATATCTAGGGATACTATCATAATAAGAAGTACATAGGGATTTGAGGGCAAAACGTTTTTGCATTTAAAATTGCAAACTTTGGGCAAGGCGTGTAATTCAGTGGTAGAGTATGTGTGTTTAGTATGTGCCCAGGTTCGATTCCCATTAGATAAATAGTAAGATAAATAAGGTACGATTGCCGACTTTCATATAGGGCCCTGATGTTTTGGTATTTTCTTGTTTCTGTTCTTTT
Source organism: Graphiurus murinus (assembly GCA_004027655.1). Taxonomy (NCBI): domain Eukaryota; kingdom Metazoa; phylum Chordata; class Mammalia; order Rodentia; family Gliridae; genus Graphiurus; species Graphiurus murinus. The sequence goes on from PVLC010015122.1 coordinate 19,590, forward strand.
TCAAAATTAATTTTGAATGCAATCTTATTTTTTAGTTTGTAGTTAGACATGCTTAGTTCACATTACATATATGGAAAATGGTTTATTAAAAGAATTATGGATAGCAGAAATCATATATTAAAATAGTGATATGTATGACTCCATCATTGTGATAATAGTACAATGTTAAAATAATTTCCTCCAGTGACCCTGTTTAACTGAGATAGTACTATTGAAGATGATTATTTTAAGAGTTGAAAAAAGTCCTTTGAGGGAAAAATAGCAATTTTAAGTTTGGTTTACTACAGCCAAAAATCATTGAAAAATTATCCTTTTTATTACATTTTACATTGCTAACTATAGCAATTAATAAATATAATTTTGTTTGCTTAAATTTCTAAAACTTTTAGCTTGAAACCATTTATCTTATTCTAAATTATCCATTGTATGTGAGAAAATCTTACAATATATACTATATGACAGTATTTTTGGCTAGCAAGGTTTCATTAATTTTTATAAGTGTACTGTAGTATACTTCCTAGCACCATGTAAGATAAAATGGGGCAATAAATAATTAAAACTTAATCCTGGTTGTCAAAGTAAACAAAGTCCCATTACCTGATTTATTTTTCTGAACTCTTTCATAATGTTTTGGCACCAATGGAAGAAAGTTACACACTTTTTGTGGTAAAAGTGCCTTTGAGATACTACATGTTTATGATGGCATTGCTGTGCTCACATGGTAAGAAAATCTCTTTTTTTTCTTGAATAGCTTTAGTGAAATGGGATGTATTGAACATGAGGGCTAGTTTTATGCATCAACTAAATAGTAGCTAGTTATTTAATCAAATACTGATCTAAGTGTTATAGTGAAGGTATTTTATAGATGGATGTAGTTAACATTTAGAATCGGTTTGCTAGAACCTTAAAAGAAAGTAAGTTTTAAATGGAATTCTGTGAAATAAAGGACTTATATTTAAGGAAGAAAAATATCTTCATGAAAAATATATACAGAATTATGTTAATGTCCACTAGCCAGAAATCACTAGGAGCACAACTTTGGTTGAACCAAGTTAACATATTGGTATTTGTGGTATTTCAGCATCGTATGAAGAAGGCATAAGGAATAATTTAATAGGATTTGGAATTGTGTGAGGTGGTTGTGAGAGTAGTTTATTAAATCATTGTTTTGTTCTGCATTGGCTCTATGATTAAAACGGGACAATACTGTGATTGGTTATCTTAGTGCCTTGTAGATAGAAGGTAAGAGCAGCAGAACAGAAGTAAAGCTGTGATTGATAGAAAATCCACATTTTGCTGAGTGTGGTGGTGCATGCTTGTAATGCTAGTATTTGGTAGGCTAAGATAAGAGGATTGGGTTCAATCACCAGTAGCACACACACAAAAATAAAAATAAAGAAAGAAAATCCAAATTTTCTCTTGTTGACTGATAAATGGGTTGCTGGGTAACAAAAAGAGTGGGTTTGTTTTAGTCTGATGATTGAGGTGTGATTTTTTTAATCTAATTTCATTACAACTATAGACTTACCTCATTTGATGTTCATGGTCCTCCAAACTGTTCATCTTTGACAAGAAAACACAGCACTTTTAGATCCAAGGCAAGAACCTAGCTGACAGCTTTTAGGGGCTGTTCTTTTCTGTTTCAAATGTCAGCATGGGATGGATGGTTGCAAACTGAGGAGGAGAAGGAGATCAGAAAACGCAAGGCGGTCAGAGGATAAAATAACCCGGGTTTTAGAGAAATGAAATTCAAAGCTGGGGACTTTTAGGGATGAGGGAAGGCAGGGGAATGGCTAAGAAATACCAGGGTGGAACAAGAAGGAAATGTGTCCATATTGGCACATTAGTAGGAACTCTGGGAGATAAAGCATCTATCTCTTGAGATACAGGGGAACAATGCTTTCAAGAGAAACAAACTTCAGTTGAAGCAAAAAGATAAAGTTGAACTTAAGTTAAAAGTTCAAAGCTATGGAGACTGTTGATAATAGCAATTTATGAATTTAAGAGGACACAGTTGAAGGGTTTTAGGACATGTGGAAATATAGAGATTTATATCATAAAAGAGGATATCTTCTAGCCATGTAGGGATTAAAATTTAGAGAGAGTGAGAGAATTTGTGACTTCTGGGCTTTTCATAGTGATCAACATCACTGATTGTTCAAGACAGGATAAGCTTGGTTCTGGTAATCCCATTGTAGGTAATAGAGGCAGCGGAGTGGTGGAGGATGTCAGAAGTCCTGTGAGGAGCACTTGGGGTCTTCATGCTCACCTTTAATTCCTGTGCAGATGAATTGTGTGTGGCCCTGCTCTGAGCCCCAGAGCCCTCTGCTGACGTTCAAGGAAGCATCCCCCTAGATAGGGCATGGTTATTCCTAGTATACAAATTTTTCTCCCAAATTATTAATAATAACTCAAAAGTTAGCTCATTGGACTGCAATAACAGATGACCATAGATTGGTGGCTTAAACCATAAATATTTCCCGCCATTCTTGAGGCTGAGAAGTCCAAGATCAATCGAGGTGCTCATTGATTCCATGTGTGGTGAGGGCCCACCTCCTGGTTTCAGATGCTTGTATTTTGTATGCTCATGTGATAGAAAACAGAGAAGGAAATCATCTCTCTGTTTTGTCTCTCTTATGGGAGTATAAACCCCATTCATGAGAGCTCCTCAATCATGACCATTTCCTTCTAATGCCCTCATCTTCTAATACCAACGTATAAAAGGTTAGGGGTTTAGCAATAGCATTCAGGAGACACGAACATGCAGGCCATATCATCCATCCATATTGCATTAGTGTATCTCCCAGACAAAAATACCTAAAATATGTAATATGGGGCAATCAAACTTTGTTTGGAGAAACTTTAGAAAAAGTCTGGTACTCAGAGAGTTGCCAAACATTGAAGTTTGGTTATGGAAACAGGTGATTTTTCAACTGAGAAGGGAATGAGCCTGGTTGTAGATATGGAATGTTTTTGTTTTGTTTTCTACTTGGGGTTGAATCCAGGGGCATTCTACTTCCAATCTACACCCCTAGCCCTTTTTATTTTTATTTTGAAATAGGGTTTTGCTATGTTACTGAGAGTCTCGCTGAGTTGCTTAGGCTGGTCTTGAACCTGCGATCCTTATGTCTCAGCTTCCCAAGTACTGTATTACTTGCCACCATGCCTGGGTAGGAAAAGGTTTAATGATGAAAAACCTTTTTTTTCCCTAGTAATGATCAAGGACAGAAAAATGAGATTAAATATGTCTTGTGTCTTTAATGGAATTGTCTTCAGTAACATAACCCAGGGATTCCCAAGGAAGTACCAGTAGAAATACTATAAAGTAACCTTTGTGAAATCTTCTTTAAAACATGATATTTAGGGCTGGATGTGTGGCTTGGACTTGCCTAGCATTTTTTAGGTCTGGGTTCAAAAGAAGACATTAGGGTTTCAAAACCTGATATTTACCAACTACCCTTCATTGTTGAAGACAGTCGATGTCTGGATAAAGTGTCTCTATGGGAGAGGAGAGAATGACTTCCACTCCAAAATTCTCTTGCATTCAGTTTAGAATGTCATACTTACACAGCGATTAAAAGCACTAGCAGTCTATCACCAGATAGATCTGAGCTCAAATCCTATATCTACCTCTGTATCTGTAAATAGTGAGTCTAACAGCCACTAATCCACACCCTGAATACCAGATATGTTTTATGTAAATATTTTTCATATTATAAGAAATCTTCAGGTAGATATATTAAGTGGCTTGGTAATATAAAAATGTACTGTCTGATTTTATCAGCATTTTCCTACAGTTGCAACATGATTCTTTCTCCAGCCATGAGTCATATATTCTTACACTAAAAAGAAGAAAAAATAGTGAGGAAGGAAAAAACATTAAATGTTCATTTTGCAAGAAATCCTTCCCAGCAATGTCAGCTTATTGCTCATTGGCCAGAGCTGTGTCAAAGAAGTAACACTAAGTGCAAGGAAGGATGGAAATGTGATTTATTAAGCTGACAGAATCCCAATCCCAATAAGTCAGTGTAATCTTAGTAAAAAAAAAAAAAAGAGGGGGGAATTAATCAGACAAGAGAAGTCTACCATGCCTAGTCATTAGGTTTATGACCTTGGTAAAGTTCACCTCTCACAGTCAGTTGTATTATCATTAAATGAAAGACATTAATACCTACCTAGAGAATTCATTTGCAGGTCAAATGTGATGAGTATACAGTAATTTGCACTAGGTTTGACACATACACTCTCAATAAATGGTGGTAGCTATTGACAGTATAGCATGCTGTGGCTTTCATTTCCTTCTATTAGAATCTCATCCATTCAGTGCTGGATTTATAAAATTTGGACACTTTTAATATTGAGCCATATCAATATTTGCTTTTTTCTCAGTGTCTGAATCCATTTAGGCTGCTGTAAGAAAATAGCATTACTGGGTGGCTTACATTCAATGGAATATTATTTCTCATGGGTCTGGAGGCTGGGAAGCCAATGACAAGGCTCCAGCCAATTTGGTGGCTGGTGAGGACTTGTTTCCCATAGATGTCACTCTTACTCTAACCTCATATGGAAGAAGGAGACAATGGGGCTTTCTCAGGCCTCCTTTTTATGCTGCTAATCCATTCAAGAGGATGGGGCCATCTCCCAAAGGCCTACTGTCCTGGTACCATCACATTGAGCATTAGGATTTCATCAAGTGCATTTTGGGTGGGCACAAATATTCATTCCATGGCATCCAGTTCACTCATGGTACCTCTTACTTATCCTCATCTCAATAATGTATAAAATTTCCTCCCTTAAATGTGGACTAGGCCCTAGATATTTTAGAAGATAAAGAGATGAGAATGATAAGGAAATCTAATGATACCAATAATTTCTTTGAATTAAAAAGTTCATAGACCTCTATGAAACTGACACACCAGGAAAGCTTAGAATTCCCTACCTTCTTTTGTTACTGGGGATTGAACCCAGGGGCATTCTATCTCTGAGCTACACCCCCAGCCCTTTTTACATTTTTTGTTTTATTTTGAAACAGAGTCTCACTGGGTTGCTGAGGGTCTCACTAAGTTGCTGAAGTTGTCCTAAAATTTGTGATCCTCCTGGCTGAGCCTCCCAAGTATTGGTATTACAAGTGTGTGCTACCATGCCTGGTTTAAAATTTTTGTTTAGCTCTCTTCAATAGTGATTTCCATAGCTGTGATTCCCTGCATCAGAACTTTGATCACTGTAGTTCTGATGTTAAAACATGAATATTTACACTAGGGGGCAGCATAACATTTCCTCTTACTCTCATATAGACAAGCATAGTAAATAACCATAGATTACAATATTTGCCAAACATAGGTAACACAGTCTTATTAGCTAAAAGTTACTCTAAAATGTCATTAAACAGAAAGTCAATATGGAATTCTGATGTAGATGTGATGTGTTTGTTACATACTTTATTTCTATGATTCATTGTGTAATTGTATTTTACCATCCTCTATCTCAGTCATATGCAAAACAAGATCATGCTGACCTGGAGTTGGTGACCAATTACTCCCTATTAGATTGTATCTCTTGGCTATAAAAGTTCCAGTTTTCCCTCTTGAAGATAGGTTTCTAGTTCTTCCTACTACCTTCAACCTATAAGTTTCATTATTCTTAATATCAAATTTACTTTTATTTCGTAATTAACTGATAATTCAGTTTTATTGGCATTTTCATGAACATTATGATGTAAAATAAAGATGTATTATGATGACATTATTTGTTGAAAGAATATCTAAAATATGAGATAAATAATATGTGAAATTTTGAAATCTATCCCTTATTTTCTTGATTTTCACAAGTTGATAATACTGAAAAATTAGTTGAAAAACTAGAGATGAAAACTTCCAAGTTTTATTAACATTTAATGATATTTTCTTCATAACAATTGAGGTTACATTTGTTAGGGGAAAGATACAGATTGTATAAAATAGCACAAACTGTTCTTTCTATTTGTATTACTAATCACTGTGAAATTATTGATTCAGATAAAAATGCCTGTTCATGGATCAGGGCTTAAAGCAGTTGATATTATGGTACATGTTTCTATTCATAATAACATTAGGCTGTTTTTCAGGTAGATTGATATTAATAGAATTTCAGATGTATATATTCTATATTGCTATCCTGTCATATTTAAGACAATCTATTGTCTATCAAGTTACTCTACAGTAAAGGGTTAGTGAAGTAAATAATAATAATAATAATAAATCAAAACAAATTGATTCTTTTTGAACTGTGCCTTGTATAACATAATCATAATTTGATGATATTAAAAAAAATTTAGGATGTTTTCTTATAATGTTAAATCACTTTAACTAAAATACTATGCCAATAATTCAACTTAATTATGCTACTGAATAACTATTTTCCTTCAGATAATAAACATACCAACTATTTTAACTTATTAGTAAAGTGGCAATATAATTTTACCAACTATAGAAACTGTAGATCAATTGAGAGACTCCTATTTTCTTAGTACCCTACATAAAATAAGGACAATATCTTTTCATGGGCTCACAGCAGAACAGACATGTGCATACAGAGGAAAATCATCCATACTCTTTTTCTCTGCTTCCCTCGCTGCCCAACCTCAGCCTGTCTCAATGTATGTTTGCCAAGAAGTCTATAGCATCCCCCTAGCGTTGGCCAAAGGCCAGAAATGAAATATATATTTGAAAAGTAATTAACAATGTTCTCCCTCTCTAGCCACCCAATATAATATCAAAGATCTAAAGATTTTTGGGAAATCTAAAGTAACAAAATGGCCAATGTTCCACTGGATGGTCACAAACCTAGAAACTAAAAAAAAAAAAAAAAAGTAAAAGAAAAGAAGAGAAGAAAACAGAAAAGAAGAGAGGAGACAGGAGAGAAGAAGTGGAAGAAAGGAAGGGAGGAAGGGAGGGAAAATCGTGAATTTTCTTTAGGCAGTTAGGATCAATGTAAGCTAAGACAAAAAGGTATATGGTTTTGGATATTCCTGTGATGGTACATTCAAATTTATGTGAGACAGTCCCAGTTTACACTGTTGTCCTTGCAACTTGATAACTAGTTGCACTGCTTTGAGCTTTCAAAATTATTCTAATTGGATAAAGATGTATATAGTTGCACTGTTATGTACTGAAACTTCCACAGTGACAGGAACCTGCCTGAAATGATTCCTCATTCTCAATCCTGCCTTGAATTCTGCATTCTGTTAGGATTAGTAGTTTTACTCGAGAGTGCTATCGACAAATGGTTTATTTAATGTAATACTTGGTGGTTGGTTTTGGTTTTGGTTTGTTTTTATTTTTTCCTCCAACAATCTCAAGCACTATGTTGTGGTTTGGATTTAGAATACCCCCTAGACTTCACAGAGATAAGGCAGCTGAATTGAAGGCAGAGCTTGGTTGCTTGGTGGGATCCCTGGGGGTGTGGCCTTGAGGAATATTCATGGTCCCTTCTCCTCCTTCCTTCCTTCCTTCCTTTTCTCCCCCGCCCCTTGCTCTCTCTCTCCTCCCCACACTATGCCCTGAGCTCTGCAGACTTTACCTGGCCTAACATGGACTGAACCTCTGAAACCTCCAGAACTGTGAGCACATGAATCTATTTCCTCTAAGTTGTACCTTAAGGTTTCTGGGGTCATACTAGTAAGAACACACCCTGAAATACTCAGTGATATAAGAAATGTAATTTTCTTTCTTCTCACCTTCCCTCAAGTTGAGCTTATCCAGGTAAAGGAAGGAGGGTGTTTAAAGATACAATGTGGCTGTGGCGCAGGGTCAGTTGGAGATCATTAGATGCAGCTGCAACAGAGTGAGAGGCAAGAGATTCAGTGAGCATCCTGTTGCCACACATTAACTTTGTGAAAAGTTCCTGGGGCTAAACAGCCTGTGTGTTTTTTCAGGCTATGTCAGTGGCAGAATTTTGCCCAAGAGAGGATAGTTTTGGTTCCCTAACTAGCCTGATTCAATGGGGTCACCTTTGAATCTGTCAGCTACGAAATACCTGAATGAATGTGTTTTCTGCTTCATTTAGTGAACTAATTTTGGTTATTTTTAGCTGAGAAACCTAACTAGAAATAGGACAGCTGTTGAATTTATTTGTTTTTCAATGTTTTCTGGATGTTTACTAGAGTTATCATAGAGTTTTACATCTTCCTTTGCTCCCACCATATCTCTTTCTATTTTTCTGTAATAAAAGGTGTTAGGGCTTTGAAAGTAGAGATCTGGGCTTGCATTTTGGCTATACAACCTGGGCCAATTATTTAACCTTAGTTTCTGTTCCTTTATATATAATAAAAATGTTAGTTGAATTAGTTCCTGCTGTAAGCTAAAATTTATTTTAAATATTTAAATTATATGTAGCAACCATTGAAATTCTCTAAGTTGGGTAAGTTGGGCAAATAGGATTATTGTAAAGATCAATATAAAGAGATGATTGGCACATATTGTTTGGCACATAATTAAAGCTATTGCTATTTTTAAAAATATCATTATCTTAAAGGAAGACTTATATTTTCTCCTTTCCAAAGATAATACATGTATGTGTACTTTTTAGATAGAGCCTGAGATGCTAGATGAACAGAAAATAGGTGGTTAGAGAATCCCATGAAACTAAGGTCAGAGAATTGATCAGGCAAATGTCACAAACATGTGTAGCCTATAAGTAGATTTTATGATTTATTCTATGCAGGAATACTGAAATTCTATGGAGCATGTGTTCACATCTAAATGACCATACTTATTACCTTAAAGTTTAAGAAATACATCTTGGACCTAACTTCATAGGTGCTGAATTTTAATATCTGTGGATATGGTCCAGGAGACTAGCTTTCTGAGAGTCCCCAGGTGATTCTTGCCTTTCTAGGATAAAATGCATCTGGTTTGATTTTACTGGACTTATTCCAGGAGAACGTGTGGATGTCACACATTCAGGCTTAGAATGAAAGATGAGGCCTTGCTCTGGAATCCTTCCTAAAGTTCTCTGTCCACCACTCCCCACACCCTCATCCTTCACAATAGATCCTTCAGGAAACCAGTGGCAATACATTTGTTTCATTGGAAAGAAGGAAGGAAGGAAATCTTAGTTAAAATATGGTTTGGACATAATTTTGAAATGTAAACATTTAATGTGTAAAGAAAGGATAAGAATGTAAGACTGACTTTTTTTGTGTGTGTGTGTGGTACTGGGGATTGAATTCAGGGGCATTCTACCTCCAAGCTATACACCCAGCCCTATTTTTTATTCTTTATTTTGAAACAGAGTCTCACTAAGTTGCAGAGTGCCTCACTAGGTAGCTGAGGCTGGCCGCGAACCCGGATCCTCCAGTCTCAGCCTCCCAAATGCTGGGATTACAAGCGTGCACCACCACGCCCGCAAGACTGCCTCTTGTAATCAGAAAATACCTAGTTCTAGGTTCAGCCTTCCCCTGGAAAATTTATCAAACTTGGCCAATTTTCTTTTCATCCATGCCTTTGAATTTCTTAGTTGGCATGTCTTAGATATGGCAGACATGTTGAAGGCAGGGCTTAGGTGTTGAGGAGGGTTTGTGGGGGTTTGGTATTGGGGATTATACATGATCCTTCTTCCTTCTGCTCTCTTTCTCTTGCTTCTGGCTTCTCTGATGTAAAAGCAAAGCGCTTGAGCCCTGTCTCTCTCTACTCTCTGTGCCATGGGGAGCTCAAATTTTCCATCCTTCATGTTGTGGTGATAAGGTGATTTGGATTACAGCAGTGGTAATGCTAACTGAAACATCTGTTGTTTAGCTTAGTGAACAACTAATAAATAATAGGAATTATTATATCCTAGAAAATATGGCTACATCCAGCTATGGATATTTAGAATTAGAAAACATATGTATACATCGTTAAATATTGCCTGCAAGTATCAGGGATTTTTATTTTTCTGCAAATATTCTTTCATTTCTCCATATGTTTTGCTGGTTTGGGTACTGAAGTCTGCATACTTAACCAAAACCAACATATTGCCTATTTGTTAACTTATCCATAATTATTCATCAAAGACATTTGTATGTTTCTGTTTCTTCTTAGTGCAGATAATTAAACAGAAGCTAATCAACTAGATTAAGTCAAGTATCAAGTGTTGTGTTTTATATACAATATATATTGCACTGAGATAAATATAAATATATATATAAATGAATAAAAGTTTATGTAATTTTAGTACAATTCTGTGTTTAAGTATTTTTGAATATTTTTAATTCACTTTGCATTTTTTCCTTCATGAGTTTTTATTCCTAGTGTTTGCAATCTTCTATTTACTAACCAGTAAGAGTAATAAATGTTCTCGCACTAGAGCAGATAAAGAATTATTTGTAAGCTGTTTATAGCTAGAAGTGCAACATCATTTCTGTAATATATTATTGGATTTGCCATTTGTGTGAATATGATAAAAAAAAAAAACTGCCCATTTTCTAATCACTGAGCTTTGCAGCACACATTTGTAGAAGGTTGGCTTTCAAATTTAGACAGTTCATATTGTAAAGGTTATCCTTCCATTTTTCTCATAAGATTATTTTCAGTGAGAGTTCAAGAAAAGGAAAATATCATAAACCTTTAAATATATTTTTGTCAAGATGGTGGTACTTCTAAATTTATTTTCTCCTAATTGCTGGCCATGCAGCAGAGGAAAGAAACAGGGAAGGAGAGCAGAAAGAGAAAACCACCTTGTAGTGTGTGATCAAGAAGGAACCTTGAGCAGCCGTTTGGCATTATTTTTAAAGAGGTTTCTTATTATCTCTGTCCTCATCAACTTGGTCTCAGACTAATTTGATCAAAGTAAAAACTATACATGTAATTAGAAACTATTTTATTTAAAAAAACATTATAAAATTCTCATGGTTTACTTAAGTTGATTATATGGTCTATAATGAAAGCTGGGTGGCATAGGAGCATCTTCAAGGGTTAAGGATGCCTTTATGCTGAGAAAAATATTGTAGTAACTTTTAAGGCAGGGAACACAGGAATTCGACATGATTTGCACCTAAAAAACTAGAAATACTTATTGCATGGTGAAAAACAAAATTAATGGTAAATATTATTAAATAGAAACTCACAAGATAATATGCCCTATGTCACATTTCTTCTAATTTTTTAAAAATTTTATACAAATACCCGCTCATAATACAAAAAGCATATGACTTTGAATCAGGTAGGTACTGTTATTACCTCCATTTTGCTGATGAGGAACTGAAGAGAATGTGAGAACTATGAACAGTTCAATCTAATTAATTTTTTCTTGGACCATAGTTACATTAAATGGTAGCTGTTTATATTAATTGTTATGAAACTGATAATAAAGTTGTAAGCCAGACATGTTGGCTCACACCGATAATCCCAGTTCAAGACAGGGGGATCACAAGTTTGAAGCCAGCACACGGTAATTTAGTAAGACCCTGTTTCAAAATAAAAAATAAAAAAAAAGGGCTGTTGGGGGTATAGTTCAGCGGTAGAACCTTCCTGGGTTCAATACCTATTACCACACACATACACAAATAAAAATAATAAGGCTATAAATACTATATTTCACAAAGATCAATAACTATAGCAGAGAGGTCAATCATATAATTAAATGCAAATAAATACAATTTATGACTATATATATTAAGTAGCTTTAGGGAAGTATATATGGCATAGCTTTTTTTTTTTTTTTTTTTTTTTTGCGGTACTGGGGATTGAACTCAGGGGCATTCTACCTCCAAGCTACACCCCCAGGCCTATTTTTTATTCTTTGTTTTGAAACCGAGTCTCACTAAGTTGCAGAGTGCCTCACTAGGTAGCTGAGGCTGGCCGCAAACCCGGATCCTCCGGTCTCAGCCTCCCGAATGCTGGGATTACAAGCGTGCGCCACCACGCCCGGCTTATATGGCATAGCTTTTTAAAGAATTTTGTATCACAATATCCTACTGGTTTGGCATACAATGGATAATGAATACCTATAATCCTAAATTTAAAATAAAAACTATTAAAAGTTTATATGGCAACATTTTAAAATTAGAGGATAATCACACTTAATGATAACTTTTTTAACTCTTTTCTATAAATCAAACTTTCTAATGCATATTTGTGCTAAATATTGCATTATAATTCATTAATTTTCATTAATGCAAGTTAAGAGAAACAAATGTGATAGAAATTCCTTCAGATATAACTAAAGTATATTGCTTAATTTAAAATGAATTAATCAGGATAATAACATAATCTATGGTTCTGCCTTTCTCCTTTGGTAGGATCTTAGTCATCAGGGTGGAATCACATCTCTCTTTGCTTGAGCCTGTTGAAAGTCATATTCAAGGAGAGCATAAAGTTACAATGAGCAGAGAGACACAGGAAGTGAGAATTTAAGATGGGAAACAGAAATCAGTCAATGAAATAAAGGCTGTGATAAACAATTTGTAGAGAAGTGTTATAATTATTGGTGGAATAAAAAGTGTGGTAATATAGTAATTACTTTACCAGTTTCATCTGTTATAAATATGACTGTCTTACCAATATCTTTAAAATTTCAATATCCAAGAAGAAAGATACACTGGTATTTTCAATTGTAGTAAATCTTTAATAAGAATATAGCTGCTTTGTACCTCACAATTGAGTTTTTAGAATTTCAATAGATATAACTTATATCTATCTTTAATTTATTATCAAGAATGACAGATACATAGGGAGATAATGAAAGAGACAGAAATAATAGACAAATATAAATAGACATTCACTTCTGTCAATTTTGTAATTTCAGAAAGAAACTATCATATATACATATATAAAATACTCTTAAATTCTTGGCATACTCCCCCAAATGTTTTTTCATGTCTATTTATTTTATAGAATTAGGAAGTAACTTTTCTGATATATTATTTTTCTTCCTACTTTTAATGAAGCAGGCCTTTTAACAAAATAGACAGATGACACTTTTTAAATATACTTAGGATAAAAATTTAGAAATCATAAATTTTTAAAAAAATATCTTAAAAAGTATTAATACCAGTGACAGAAAATTTCCCATTATCAGAAATTTTATTAATAACTGCTTATGTGCATATATTTATATACTATTGTATACCTTTCATCTGTTTCTAGATGGACAATTTTTTTTTTTTTTTTTGCAGTACTGGGAATTTAACCCAGGGGCATTCTACCTTTGAGCTACACCCCCAGCCCTATTTTTTTTTTCTTTATTTTGAAACAGGGTCTCACTAAGTTGTGGAGGGCCTCACTAAGTAGCTGAGACTGGCCGCAAACCTGGATCCTCCGGTCTCAGTCTCCCAAGTACTGAAGTACAAGAGTGCGCCACCACGCTTAGATGGACAATTTGATGTAATTGCAGGAACATTTATTTTAAAATATAAAGACAATTTCTTTCAATTTCTGAATGATTGCATGTATGATGCTAGAGAAAGTATATGTGTAATTTGGGGTATTTATTTCTCTCAGTATTCATTATTATCTTCATGTACCAGATATTGTACTAGGTACTACTCAAACATTGTTAGGCAATAAGGACTTGGGTATTTTCAATATATGTATTGTTTAGTGCATGATATTCATAGTGGTGTGTGTATATCTTTGATACTGTGCAATAAAATTTATTAGGAGCAAATAAAATATTAAAAATAATCTTGATATACTTAATTATTTCATCAAAATATATCTATAGGGCTTTATATTATATGTAAAATGTATATATCTATTATATTAACTTAAAATTCTTTTGTTATTTGGGTTATGCTATCAAACAAATTCATAGTTTGGATTAGCATATGAGAAAAAAATGAAAGCAATGAAAATTCTCTTTGTGGACCAAAACAATTTTTGAATATGTACTGAATTTTCATTTTGGTGTGAACATTTTGAAGCATTGCAGTTAGGCATTAATGTATACATGTATGTTCCAGGCATATTCACAGGCATTTTATTTGCATTACTGCATTTTCTCTTAGCAGAACTTGATTTGTAATCTATTTGATTTGATTATATTTTATTTATAAATGCCAATTCAAATTCAGGTAATCTATCTCCAGAGCTAAATCTTGTATCCACTATGGTAATCTGTCTCTCACATATCAAGTTCACTCACAGGCTGCAATGGTTACTTTAGATCAGGAAGTAAACATGGTATTAGTAATTGTAATCTATATTCATCTTTGTATTGTATAAGGGCATAGAAAATCTATTCCTGTAAAGTATACCTTCCTCATAGTATTAAATTAGCTTTCTGATTTCATTTAAAAAAAATACTATTTGCATTGTCATAAAAGATTGAGTCAAATTTGAATCTTCCAATATGCTGATCACTATAGTAAGACCAAGAAAATTGGGGTACAGTAAGATAAATTATTTGTACAAATAGCAACCTCAATTTTACACTGAATATTCATGTAATATCTTGTTACATATATAATGCCATGTGAAAAACTTGCCTAGCTTTTTCAATAGAATTTCACTCAATTGAAACCAGTTCACACCATATAGAATTTGAAATGTATGAAATTATTATCTAAGGTCTTTTGTTAACTTCAATAATACATAAATTTTATTTGCCAGTATTTAAGTACCTTTTAGAAAACACTATAGTACTAAGTAAGAAACACTGAAAATACAGAAACACTGAAAAGAAAAACCAATTGTTTTGTAGAAGATATCTCTGTGTGTGTTAGTGTGTGTGTTTAAAGGCCAACTAAACTTTAAATGTGTGTCACTTTAGTGAAACTCGGTTTCAAAATAAAGAATAAAAAAGTAGGGCTGGGGGTATAGCTCGGAGGTAGAATGCCTCTGAGTTCAATCCCCAGTACCGCAAAATAAATAAATAAATAAATAAATAAATAAATAAATAAATAAATAAATACATAAATAAATAAATAAATAAATAAATAAAATAAAATAGTTCCTGAAAGCTGGGCATGGTGGTGCATGCTTGTAATCCCAGTACTTGGGAGGCTGAGACAGGAGGATCCAGGTTCACCACCACCCTCAGCTACTTAGTGAGGCCCTCTGCAACTTAAGGAAATACTGTTTCAAAATAAAGAATAAAAAATAGGGCTAGAGATGTAGCTTGGAGGTAGAATTTCCCAGGGTTCCACCCCCAGTACCACAAAATAAATAAATAAGTAAATAATAAATGAATAAATAAAATATTCCCCGAAAATAATTTTTATAAAATAAGCGTAAAAGCCAACTACAGAAGAGAAATATCAAGAACTAGGAAACCCATTTTAAGGGAATATTTCATGAATAGAATACTGTTTGACTATTGCCTGTAAAATAAACTAGAAAATGACATTTGAAGAAGAGGTGCCACAGGACCAAAAATATATTATACTGACAAACCACATCATAGAACAACCTATCCTTCCAATCCAGTAGTACACAAGTGAGAAGTCCTGTGCTGTCAGACAAATAAGAAAGTCATTCTCTTCACTAGTCGGGAAGGTGAGCAATGGATATTTGAGCAGTAATTACTTTGTAATATCCCATTCCTCATTCTAGTTTGGGAAGAGGTAACTAAAAGTGTCTGAATATTAAAGCTGTTTCTTCATTGAAATATGCAATAATAGTGTGAACTTCAAGATTCATCCTCAGAATTCAAAATCAAAGGAAAAGTGAACTTGTGTAAGATATCACAGAATAAAATATTGTGAAATTATGTTAGAAATATGTTTTCTAAAAATTAAAAAAAATCTGACATGAAGTAAAAACAAATGTTCATTTTAAAGTTTGCATGAGATAAAAATAAATATAAACTAAGCAGAGAAATCTTATCTTCCCTAACTGTATATCTTTAGCTTTGAGAGAAAACTGTCATATTTAGGACAATTGACAAGATTTGGAAAAAAGTCCAGAAATTACTGAAGACTTCTTAAGTATTTTGTGAAACTCTATTAAATTTGTGTACATTTTAAACCAAGGCAAGTAAAATTTTTTCATATATCTTATTATGTTAATTATTCCAGGAAACATTTGTTTTATTGACTCTTGAATATTTTGTAGGATCAGATTAATGGTCATCAAAACCATGCCAAGTTTTTGTAGGATCAGATTAATGGTCATCAAAACCATGCCAAGTTTTCCTAAGTGAAAAATACTGAATATTATAAGAATTCATATTTAAGGAAGATTATATCAATACCCAGCATTTAACACCAATATAACTCCACTACATTAAAGCATAAATGTTATTATAGTGTAAATGATCTTATAAAAAACAAACACACATTACACATTTACAAATACACACACACACACACACACACACACACACACACACATACATCCTACATCCTATATCCCACACACAGTATGTGGCTAATGTTCTGTTGTCTGTGGACAATATAACGCATATCATCCTTACATAGATAATATTTTCACCAGGCCCCCAAAGTTAAATAAATGATCTAGTTTTAAGGGTAAAGTACAATCAAAAGGTAGTTGTGGAATACTATGAAGAAATCAGTAAGCCGGGCGTGGTGGCGCACGCTTGTAATCCCAGCATTAGGGAGGCTGAGACAGGAGGATCCGGGTTCCTGGCCAGCCTCAGCTACCTACTGAGGCACTCCGCAACTTAGTGAGACTCGGTTTCAAAATAAAAGAATAAAAAATAGGGCTGGGGTGTAACTCGGAGGTAGAATGCCTTTGAGTTCAATCCCCAGTACCACAAAAAAAAAAGAAAAAAGAAAAAAAAAACCAAAACAGTATTTAGTTGAATAGTTGGTCACATGGACTGAGAATTTTTAGAATCCTAATCATGTGTTGACAAGGGTAGTTAAAATAATGCTGGCCCATTGATTCATTTGTAATTCCAAATAGAATAAAGCAGCATTGATCTCTTTTATTTAGATATTCTTTCCATGTAATGTTCATTTAAAATACTATAAAAATGGTTACACAATAATGTGAATATATATAATCCCAATGAGTCTCACATTTAAAATAGTTAAAATGACAATTTTGTATTAATATAAGGAATCTACAATCTGGTTATAAATGCAATAATTCTAGCTTTCTGTAAATGTCTTTCATCTTACTTTGGAAAAAATACAGTTTTAAGTATCTGAATTCCAGTATTCCCATGACTATGCCCATGTGTGTCTGCATGTGAGGGATGCAATGAGTTCTGTATCATATTTTCTCAGAGCACCAGCAATGATTATACAGTATAAGATTTTGACTGAGTTTATGTGCCAAGTTGGATCCCTTACAATCTGGAGAAGACACATATTTTCATAGATTTTGAATTATTCATAACATAGATTCCAGGTTGTAGCTAAAAAATGGGGCTCCATCTGTAGTATTATAACTTCTTCACTACTAGAGTAAATTTCCTTTTTCGATGGGCATTATACCTTTTTCTACATGAACTTCTAAATACATATTTCCCCATTTGTTTTTTTTATGCAATATATTTTGATGAAAAACTAGTTATTCAGAATTGATTTTTGTATAGCTTTGAAATTTGTAAGGAAACATATCAGCTGATTAAGTTAATATGTAATATTATATTCCAGAGTAAATTTTGAAAACACACTTTTCTGGGGAATAGTGGGAGGTGAGCAGCATTCAAACATATCTTCATTTTGAGTTCTGGTATTATATTACTTTCAGCAGAAAGCAATTATTCTCTCTGTGATGGGAGCATTCTCCTATTCCTTCCAATCATCAAAACAAACAGGACACTTTGATGGTACCTAAAAGGCACTCATGGTATTACTGAAACAATTCAATCTTTAATTCAAGAGCACTAAAATGATCAGATTGGTAGGGGTATGAGGGCAAAAAAATAATTTTTTCCCTTTTCTTATACATCAACTTCAATAATACAGTGTCTAAAGAACATAATTTTAAAATTTACAGTAAATGTATAAAATAATTATCCAACAGATTACTCATAAATAAACACTTTGTTTTCTTTCCTATCTACACTTTCTCAAAAAGTCATAATATCTGATAAATTCATTGGAAAATTAAGTCAGAAAGATACAATTTTAAGTTCAAAAAATTTTTATAAATTCTGTTTTAAGCTATTTTTGTTTTTATGGTATGGGGCAGAGTGGAATGAATTTATACTATGTTATTTCCTTTACCAACCGATCAGTTAATAGGGTTCATTGTTTTAGTTTAGCAATATTATTAGGATTTTACTAAATTACTTTTTTCCAGAGATGGATTTAAGTAAATGTTTTAAATAAAATTTACTGTATTTAAAATTTTATGCAACTAAAATTCAATAGGTAGGTCTATCTTTGAGGATTTCTTATTATATATTATTTGTAGGGCAGGGCAAGTTTCCAGTTTTCTTTTTTTAATCTCCTAGCCTCAGTTGTTTTATGTTGTATGTTGAATATAGCTTGAGGATATATGTTGAGAATCTAGCATTGTGAATGGAGAAAAATTGCTCATTTAATA